>VZTT01064915.1:80150-99552 GCA_013400855.1 Buphagus erythrorhynchus | reverse complement strand
AAAGGACTCCTTCTCCTGAAAGCACTTTCTAACCTGAACAAGTTCAAAGACACTGTTTGAAGACACTGCTGTGTCACTGTCAATTACCTGTGAAGCTCCACTAGGACAGGAGAAGCGCCTGAGGTGCCAAAAGTGGATGGGTTTGTTATGATCTCCCATTATCTCATTACAGTGAATTAATAAAACAATAAATTGAACCAAGCAGGGTGCTATATCAGTAACTGGTCTTGATACATCCTTCTTTTAAACAAGAACATTTAATAACAGGAATTGCAACATGATGAGAAATGTTGCTCTCAATTTAATATCACATGACACTGAATTTTACATTCAGGTATCTGGGCACAATTCTCTTGCTACCCAGAATCCAGACTTGGTCCCATTAAACTCAAGAGGCAATTTATCAGAATACAAGGAAAGTATTTCAGGATTACGGATTGCTTTCTCTCTCTTTGCTTTGTTTTTTCTCTCCCTTGCCTTCTTGCCCCACAAAGAGCTTTGATCCAGATGCAGAAAGACAAGTGGTTACCTTGGAAAGTGTGTACATTTGGGAGGTTTTTGTCCATGCAATGCCAAGTACTGCTGCAGGAGCTGCTGCTGACACTGAGCTACTGCAACCTCTGATCACTGGGCTTGAAAAACTCAACCCCACATTCCAGTGGAGAGATAGATAATTTGTGTCATTTAAACAACCTCATCCTTCACTGCTTACACTGCAGGGACTGAGATAAGAGTTTCCATGGTGCAGAGCAGCTCTGCGCATGCCTCAGTGAAATCAGAAACACCCCCTCTTTTCCCTGCTGGGTAAGTCCCACTCTGCAGCTGTATCTGCTGATCCATTAGAATACTGCCTCAGATCTTCAGAGATTACTTCTAAGGTGCATATCATTTTTCTTTTTGCAGAACAGAAGGATGTGGGTTTAATATGGAACTTAGGATAAGTGTATTGCAATTAGTACAGTGAATTATGCTGATGGGGAAGTGACAAGGATGGGGAAAAAAACGGATGGAAAATGTTTATATCAATGAAAAACTTTCCTGTTAGCCAACATGACATGTTCCCAAGACTGGAGGTGAACCAAAGAAAAATATGAGCTTCCTGATCCAGCATAACCTCTCTTTCCATAAGCTCTTAGCACCAGTTTCTGGACTACTTACTCAGGGACCAAACAGAACAAGAAAACTGACCCAAAATGCCACTGAATCAATGCAACCCATTTTTGATACTACAGAAAAATGCATTTAAAAATCGAAACCCCATAGTTTGATCAAATGAGCATGAGCAAATATTTTTTGTTCACCATAGCAAGCAAATGAAATGACACTTCACAAAATCAACTGCCGTTTGATTTAGGAAACACATCTGCTGCTCTGATTCTGCCCAAGACTACCTGGACAGCTCTCTGTAAAGACCTGAATGTTGTAGAACATGATATTTCCATAGGTTTATGGAGAGAGACCGTGGAGATAAAAAGGAAATCCTCCAGTAAGAAACCTTAGAGGACAAGGTTGCTGTGCTCCTTTAGTATCAGTCTGTTTGAAAAAGGACCTTAAGGAACTGAATGGTGCATTAGGCTGACTGTGCCTCAGAGAGCCAGGCTGCAGATGGACATGCTTTTTCCTAGACCTGTTCTGTGCAGTATTCATGTACCAAGTGGTAAATCAGAGTCTTGCCTACATTACAACCATGACATCATCACTGCTTGTGAACCTGCTCCTCTGGGAGAATTTTTTTTCAGAATTTCCACCAAAGAAGCAGCTTCAAGACACTAAAGTCCACCAGTGTACAGAGGAGAAATCATTGCACATGAGGACATTTTGCTATGAATCATGCTCTTTGTGTGGGAGAGATAAGTAAAGATTAAAGAAAGGTTTGAGGCATTTTTCTCCACAGCATTGCACCTGGCAAATTTCCAGAGAGAAATAAACCATGAGATCTAGGAGACAGGTTGAAAGCTTCTCAAAGACAAAAATGAAAAGTTACATTCCGCTCCATTAAAAAAAATGACACCACATTTGAAGAAAGGCAGAATATATATCCAGTCAGAATGAAGTTAGGGCCTGACTAAAGGATAAATTTCTCTTGTAGATTTTGTGGCTTTGTACTGCTATCACCACATTTCATCTTCAGCATAAACATAGAAAATACAACCTCTGATGCCAGACCTAAAAAAGATTCAAGGTTTTTGAGTAATTCTTTTCTAGTAATCTATATTACAGTATCTGCTGATTTTAAGCACTGTCCATTAGACATACAGTTCCACAAAATGTTCTTTTTTTCAGACAGATTAATACTTTAGCTGCCTCACAAAATCTTCTCCTTTAGGATTTCTAGTGGAAAGATTTCCTTTTTTATCACAATGATGTCACAGATTAGTGAGGGTGGCTACTTCCTCCCACCCCCGTTATCCACGATTTTTTTATGTGTTTAGTTTCATTTTTCATCCTCTGCTTTCAAAATTAACTCAGCTGTGGATGAAGACATATGCTATTAGCTCTATCCCTTTGGGGAATGCCTACAACAGCTGCAGCTGCCATTTCATTTCTCCTTAATACCCTTGTGTCCTAGAATACAAATAAAATAAATGTTGGTATCCTGTCCCCTGCACACCCTAAATCATATTTTTTTAAACATACTGTACAGCTACACAAAATGTCCCTGATAAGACATTGTTAGTCACTTGCAATGAAGCTGTTAGAATAACAGTTTGTGCCTCCATAATTCATCCTGGAGTAATGCAATTCCATACTGAATACTGATAAATGATCCAAGATCTCACAAGCCTTCTTAACTCTGAACAGTGAAATATGAAAATACTGCAGAAACCATGGCAGCTGACAGGTAGAGTCATTAGAAAAATGTATGCAAATCCAGCAGCAAATGACACTGCATAAAGTAAAGGAGTTTACAGCTAATGACTTGTACTGATGCACAGTCCCATACTCGGAAAATGTCTAATGTTTACATCGATAACAAGTAAAACACTAATATATTTAGATCTGGATATCTTTTGTCCTGCACTGAACTCAAACTTGGGAGACAGACTTAAAAATCTAATAATAGCAGTCTCAGATCTTGCTTATACTTACATTTTGACATGCCAGTTTATGTATTTAAAATTCAGCTAAGGATAAGAATACAGCATATCACCAGTACTTAATTTCCATCAGCAAGATATCTGCAAGGCTGGGTCTTTTTCCTGTGTAATGGAGTAGCAATATAAAATTTGGAGTCTTTGGTTGATATTGTCTCAGATTTGCTACTTCTCTCCCCTCCCTAGCAGTGGTACACTACACCAGAAAAGGAGCTGATAGTAACCAGTAAATTACCAGGGAATGTAAGGGCACACTCAGTGAAGTAGTTTAGACACGTCTGCAAGAACGGAGTTCAGTAAGCTACATTTCCTCGGCTGCAAATAGGGATACAGACTGGGAGTGAAGACTGGGATTCACAACCAAGCACTCCTGAAGGAAAAGGATGATGAGGAAGAACAGCAAATTCCAGCTGAGAGGGCAGATCTTGACCCACGTCCTGCCTAAGAATGCACAAAACCCATCATGCACAGTACAAATACCATCCATCCCTTAGCATGGCTGTGGCAAGGGTTGCATTTCTATAGCACCTTCAGCCCAAGTGCAATGAATGTTGAGGAATTTATTCTTGCAATATTGAAATAAAGGAAAGAAATCATTCTCAAACTACAGCTAAGGACACCCTGACAAGGAAAAGTGCTGTTCTAAAGTGTGTCCTAAAGTGAACATACTTAGCCTCTGGCAAAACCAGGAGTGGGGACAGTTTTAAAGTTTCAGCAAATATATAGTTCCTACTGCAAAGCATGGAACAGTGACTTTAAAAGGAGAGAAGCAGAGGTTTTATCAAATATCTTTCTACTAAAAGTGAGTTGCATTTGTATTATATGGAACTTCCAGATCAAAAATCTAGCCTCTTCCAAATGCTTTGAAACTATGGTACTAATTATAATACTCTTTCTCCAATGGTACCTGTACTTTCCTTGAACATAATTTTAAGTGTTTATAAGATAGTTTTAGTAGAAAACTACTATAAATCAACATTATGATTAATATAAAGTCCACTCAAAACTGCAAAGTAAGACTCCATTAACATTTCTTCCTTTCATTCAAGTAACTTGTACCTTGCAAACTGGTATAATTGGCAGCATCAGCAGCAATCTCAAACATAGGTACCTCACCATATCTGCACAGATTACCTAAGAAGGACAGTTCATGTTTTCAGCCATTCCCTAGACTGCCTCTACATGCCCAGTGAACCTGCTAGTTTTGGCAGATTTCTATGGCTACATCCACAGCACAGCTGGGAGGGTGATGCTAATGATGATACAAGATCTAGCCATGGAGCCAGACTGTAAGAATCACATTCTACCTTCAAGAAAGCACCTCAAATCCTAGATTCAGGAACTGGATAATTATTTATGCCAAGTGAAACAGGTCAGTCAGAGGCTTACTTGAACAGAGAGGAGGAAAACCACAAAACATGGGTTTGATCCTGCTGAAAAGGGTACAACTGAATCTGAGTTTCCAGTATCTTGGCAGAAAATAGTCACCGCATAGTTAATGGTTTAAAGACTTCTGTCTCCCAGATTGCAATAGTATTTCATCACCTTTTTCAGTCAAGCATATCCACAAAGTGTATTTTATTGAAGATTCAGTGGAACTCCCCATGCAGAAATCCAACTGTGATTACAATGTGAAACAATTCCATTTCAAAATGCCATCATCCTATTTGTTTGATCCATTTTCATGGGTTTATTTGGTGATTGAGAAGTAAATAATCACTTGATTATATATATATATATAATATATATGCTCCTTCATAATGTAATAAACCTTCAAATGAACTGAAAAGCTTTCTTAAAGAGGAATTTTGCAAGAGGAACAAATAGGCAGATAAACCAGAACTCTTATACACCTGAGAATGTAGACCAGAGGAAGAAAATTATCCTTTTCAGTAACAGCTTTGAAGGATATTCTTTCTAACCTGCTAATGAAGGAGCTGTATTTTTCCTTGGGCTTGCAGAATTCTTCTGGGTATCATAATAACAGATCAGTCTCAGAAACATAACCTTCAATTTTACATTAAATGAGGATATGGCATAATTTCCACTCTTGGTTGTGCTGACAGTATCTATCCATAATCAGCAAAGTGATTCCCAAAGAGAACAGAAGGCAGGGAGCTTGCAATTAGAAACACGCAGAAAACAGAGATAAAACCAAGAAATGGATGGGCAATGTGTGTGGTGAAATATGCTTGGGTCTCAAGCAATGATGTATCACATACTTGAGAAATGACATATGGCACTTGCCTGCAACCCTGGCTGGCTAAACACTCAGTGCAATGTCGATTATACATAATTGCTTCACACGACTGAAAAGCCCCTTCTGCACATTATAAACATATTCATATTAACTTCTTACTAATGAGACAGGAGATAGTGATGAGAAAAAATAATTTCAGAGAGGAGTACCATGGGTTGCAGTGCAATTGGTGCAACATTTTATGCAATATATTAATTGTCTGTCTACATAGCATATCTTGAGATGTTTCCAAATAGCAGTTTCTAGTTTCATGCTCTCCATATAAATACATACTATCAAATAAACAAAAATCCCTTCTATACATTCTGCAGGCGCAAGTGATTGTTAAAATATTTCCTACTGGATACAAGACAAGACCCCATAGTACCTGTGCAGGCCCACAGAAAAGCCTTCCTCAAATTTTTCTCAGTGTGAAAAGAAGAAAACAGCTCAGTATAACTATCTTATCAATTTAAACCAGAGCTGCTGTAGCAAAAAAAAAAAAGAAAAACCCTGTCGCTCCCTACTTCTTACTGATTTTTATTTCATTTTCCAAAGTAATCTGTTCAGAGCTACTTACTCTGCAGAGGGCTGCAGCCATCTGCCAGCCTTGAGCTTCAGTCAGAGGACTCCTGTCTCCCAAGCTAATTATGGGCCAGGCACACTCCAACTCCATTTATGTTATATGCTTTTGTCCAGGATATGCTCATTGTGTGTTAAGTTTCGAAGATTTCCTTCAATGGCTTTGGGGGACTTTGTGGAGCTCCAGCAGCAGAAGGATGCAAGCTCTCAGCTCTGCTTGTTTACTGAAAAACACTTCCATCATCTCCTCCCAAAACCACCACTTCCTTACCTATAATTATACTATTCAGTTCTTACTATAAAGTGCTAGAATTATAGAAACAGCTCATTTGAAATGTGCAGACTGTTTGCTTGTAAAACATTTGGCTCTGCCCTTGCAGGAATAAAGCTGTTTTATGCTCTAAATAAGGAGTAGGTTGCCACATGGCTGCTCATTATCACTACATGAAACTAGCTGCAATAAAATGCACATGCCCCATGAGTTAACTCCTAAATGGATTGGGCTGAAATTCCCTGACACTTCCATTTCTACAGCTCAACATGTGTTTGTGGGACATGTAGCAGGGTGGCAGGAGGTGTAGGACCGATGTCTGCCACTTGTCAAAAGGAACCAGTGGCAGGAAGGTCACTGAATTTTCATCCAAATATCTTCAATTGCTTTCATGAACTGTATCCTCTGACTCACTATATATTCACTTGCAGCCTTTGCTGCTTCTCTGCTGTTCCTGGTATACATCTGGGTGTTGTCAGGGTCCATAAATCTGTCTGAGTACTGCCAACCGTTACCGAGATGAATTCCAAAAACCAACATCACTAGATGTAGATGCATCAGAAAAATAATCTGATCCTATTTCCAGAAAAGTCTACCTAATTTCTGTCATGGATATCAAGGGGAAGAAATCACCTGGAGAAGCCAATAATAGTTTTGCAAATATGTATTCATTTGAAGCCACTTTTTTTTTTAAGGAAGTCTCAGTTCCTTACTGCCATCTTATTGTGACTTTAAAAAAACCCAAAGAGATGATTATTAATTTTTTTACATCTTTGACATATAGCATAGCTATGATTGAATTCTCACTGCTTAATAGGAAAGCCATTAATTTCTTTAATCCTATTCTGCAGACAAAGAAACTGAGGTGCAAAGCTGGTCAACTTTATCATGTATATTTAACTTTTTTAATTCCTCAAGATTTGCTCATTACACTCTTAAGACTTTAGTCCTTTGTTAAATTTTACATTATTTTTTCTTTCAACATCTTCAGAAATATTTTGAGGTTTTTTAATTAGTTCTTGGACAGAAATAATCTCACAAATGCACCAGTGCATCTGCATCTGATTAATCCATTTCCCAAATGTCCATGAGGAGCAGGCACTGAACAAGAGATGATAAATAAAACTTTCCATCGATGGATCAAATTTAGTTGATCAAAATAATTTACAAATATGGACAAGTGAAATATTCCTCTTTTTAGATATGGAGAAACTAAGGCACAAAAAGATTTTAAAAAATCAGACAAACAAACAGCAAAATATGGATGAAAGCCCAGATTTCCTGATTTTCATCCCTTTAGTTATTCAATGCACTGTCAGAACAGCCAGACAGAATTCTGATCTGGCTCTTAAAAGTTAATACATATGCAGAAGCATTTGAAATTTTCAGGCCTTTTAAATAAATTTGAATTAAAATGTAGCATAAGAAATCTACCTTTTATAGTGATACACCTAATACTGCCCTCTGTTACAGATCACATTTGAGAATTTCTATCAGTATTATGCCGAAAGAAAAAACAGTGAGAGGGCCATTTTAAGCAATGTACACCAAGCTGTGAGGCTTTTAAACCATGATTTACCTCTTTATTCTTCATGGTCCCAAATTAATAATCTCAGTATTGATAAATGTTGGCAAATGCTTAATCAGCTGCATGTATAACACTGCAGATGCAATGTGCACACATGTGCATACACAGACACAAAGCTGAGACCTATGCCAGTTTCCAGATGAAGAGCTATCACACTGACAAATTCACACTCATACAGAAGCTGCACATGCCCTGGATGCTTTCAGGTATCTGAGATCAATAAATACATTAACCAGGTCTTTACAATGCCATTTTGATTTTTTTTTCCACTGAATGGCAAACAAAACAGATGGGTCAGGCAAGTGAGTGAGTGACTGCTGCTGGTTCTAACTTCACTTGTCCCTGAAAGACCCAACTATCTGAATTTTTGTGCAGAACTGTGAGAAAGGGGGATAGCTGCTTCTGTGTGGGAAGGACTTTTGGTCCCAGTTTGTATCAGACCAGCAGATGTTTGACTGTTTTCTTTATACTAATTCTGTGAACCTCTGCCATTTTGAGAAACAGAACATAATAGACAAGATAACACTGAGAGTTTTTAATCATGGACACTCCAAATGTCCAGCTTTCAAGAGGATCAATGATAATCACAAAGCCCACTTGCTGTATCTTGCACATTAGTGCTGCATATTCTAAAAATCTTGGCTAAAGGGTAATAAACATAGGAAATCTAAGAAGCCTTTTTTCATGCTTGCCTGTTGTTGCAAATGCATATAAAATTTTATTTCTTTATGACCAATTAATATGCAAGCAGCAGCTGAATGTGAGTCCTATTCATCCTTTCAAACATTACATTTGGTTTTATAGCTGTATGAAGAGCAGTTAGCTGCTGTATTTTTTAAATTCTGTTAACCTAACACAACTCTGGGACATTGAGAAAAATTCTAGGAAATAGCTAGGTCTCAATTACTGATAAAATGGGACAAAATGTCACCAAAAATGTTACAAAAAAGGCCAAGACAATCAGTAACTCCAGCTGTTCCCTCACTGTCAGCAGGAGCCTGACATGTCTCACTCCAGGATGCCCTTGGGGATTAAGAGTTCAAACTTTTGTGGATGTCATAAACTAAGGAAAAACTTAAATTAAAGACCACTGAAGTAAAAAATACATGGAGGAATGGTCTGGGTTGGGGTTTTTTTAATAAGGTATTGACATATTTTATACAGATATGCAAATTAAGACTGGGACCAGCCCCACAGGAAAAACAGATTTTTCATCCTACAGGGAGATCTCTCTGCATGTAACGAGTGAAAGAGTATTCCCAAATGCGCTTTATGCTGACTTTTCTGGTAAAAAGAAATACCCAGGTGCATTTCACATTTTATTAAGAGAACCCAGTGTGAGCTGGAGTGGGGCTGACAGCAGCCAGTGGGGTGCAGCCACAGCTGACATCTCCCTGTGGTGTGGGGTGTCCTGGGACAGCAGGGCAGAGCCTGGCAGCCTGGGCTGATCCCAATGCCCCAGACAGAGGCAGGACACCAGGGA
The DNA here is from genome assembly GCA_013400855.1 of Buphagus erythrorhynchus. Classification (NCBI taxonomy): domain Eukaryota; kingdom Metazoa; phylum Chordata; class Aves; order Passeriformes; family Sturnidae; genus Buphagus; species Buphagus erythrorhynchus. The sequence goes on along the minus strand of VZTT01064915.1, from coordinate 90,294 downwards.
CACCAGGAGCAGCCCTGGCTCAGCAGGACCCATGGCTGAGCAGAGCAGGGCTGTGGCATCACTGGGGCAGGGGTGGATGGCCCCAGGGGGCTGACATGGGATGAGTGAGACCCCAGATTGGGTAGCCTGGGGCCTGCTGCTGAATTCAGCAGTCCACATTTGGGAGCAGGAAATGCAGGGCAGTGTGTGCCTTACTGAGAGTTCAGACACTGGGACCCTGAATCTGGGTCGATCAGAGCTCCATCCAACCCTTTCCTGTACCAGGGAGTTCAAGTTCAAATAAAAAAAAATTGTCATTTGGTAACAACAAAAGCAACCAAGGTCACAAAAATAACCAAAATAAGGCTTGGGTGGATACTAGAGAGGCAGTTATTACATAATGTCTATCAAATACATTGGTGCCTTCCTCACAGCAAGGACATTTCCACCTCACCATTACCCTTGTCCAAGGCCAGGACAAATCTACCACGCTGTAGCTAATGGATAGTTTCAAATTCTTTAACTTTAAAATTTAATGAACCACCTACTCTTTCAAAACAGTAATTTTTTTCCACATATTGCTTATTCATAAACTATGTATCTAATCCTGACTCTTCACTTCCTATTTACTCTAGTGAACAGATCCTCTGTTCTGCACAGGCAGTCCTGTCACCACGCTTTAAGTCTGGGCACATGTGCAAAAACCTTTGTTCAATAATTATGTGAAGTTAGTGGGGTAGAAGGAAATGTTATCACTATATTTTGCTCCAGAGGATGTGAGGAGAATATAAATAAATCCAGACACTGCAAAAGCTTTGCTTCAAGCCAGGCAATTAAAGTATTTCAGATTCCTACAAGTCTATTTATAGCAACTTAAATCTTTTTGATGGCCAGTAGTTCATCCCAGCCTAGCTGCTTGCACTGGCTAAGCTTCCTTAACACGCTGCACAAAGCACACTGGAAAATGGCTCCAGCTCCTGATGTACATTAATACAGATGAGACATTGGATTATGGATACATCTTCAGAAAATGTTCTGGACTACTTTTGTCTACTTCAGAAATAAGTTATAAGTTCCCTTATAAGGTTTAGTGCTGTTTCACAGGCTCATATACTTCAGCCATCACTCACATTGGTAAGACTTCCACACTCAGAGCAGCAGCAGGTCAGAAGCAGGTTTTGAACACCTTGTAGAGCTTTGGAGCAATTTAACTCTCTCTCTCAGTTAATAAGCACGTCCCAGCATTTGCTGACAATTTTGAAAATAACAGCTCTACCACAACTGGATTGGCCAGGAGATGTGCAGGCTCCTCAGGAGGTTATACAGTGCTTTCACTGTCTGTGTGCCTGAAACTGCTCATAACCACCGAGAAGCTCAGCTTACACTCTGCCAAGGAAGAAGTCTAGTGCCAGTAAGGAAGGGGATAGGGAATGGAAGTGAGTGGAAGGGAAAAATATTGTTTGCTTCCATCAGTTTAGATATATCTAAAAAAACAGTAGAGAAAATGTAAGTATTTTGCACTTCACAGCACATTTCTCCCATCACTCCATCCCACCAGGAAACAATACAGACTATAATCAGCCTCAAGAAAACTGAAAAATAGGAGAGTCATTCATCTTTTGGGACAAACCTAAGGGAAAAAAATATTATCTTAAATGCAAAAAACCCAGACACATTGCTTCAAGAAGCCTGGCCAGTAATTTGTTTGAAGGTCTCCTGCATGCAGTTCTAGCAGTGGCTGGAGAAGTAGGAGAATTCAGGAGGAGGAACAACAGTAGTGTTAGAAACTGCAGAGGGACAAACTGATATCACCCTAGGAAAAGTCTAGAAATTCTAGAAATAAAATTTTGTGACAAAGTACTATTTTAGTAAGCTCAAACTAAGAGCAAAGACTAATTCAGAGAAATATCATTTTGTAGATATTTTTTTGTAAATAATCATAACTGCATCAGAGATGTCAGACTCCAGTAAGTTACAAAAATATTTATAATGCCTGAGAGCTTTACACTCCCAAAGGATTCCAGTGCACTCCATAAATTCACAAGTAACTTCATCTAACTAGTATGATGCTCCCACAGTGATGAAAAGCAACAGCCCATTTACGAGCTCACACTGCCACTCCACAAGGCGTTACATGGTAGGGAAAACAACACTGTGATCCACTGAACGTGGGAAGTGCAGACAAGCAGGACAGAATGACAGGAATTAGAAAAGGGCCCATGCATCAAACTAATGCTCTGCCCTTAGGGAAGGAGAGGTAGTCTTCGTGCTCATCTGGAGCCTGCCATTACTGACTGACCTCAATATTCTGGTGTCTTGTGGAGTATATTCTGCAGTATTCTGGAGAATTGGAACTATGCTGATAAGAGAAAAAAGCCTCAACATTAGTAAAGGTTCAGCAGTATCCTACATTTTCTTTAACTGCATCTTAATCAAGAGCTAATCATACCTAACCTTGTTTGTCTAGTGATATCTAACAAGAATCCAGACCCAGCAAGCATGTTTCACCTAATTCATGCTGAAGAGGGTAGGAAAAGCCAAGTAAACAGTTGTAACTTTATTGTGGATAGTGTAGGCTTTTTATACTGATTTGCAAAAGAGAAAAAAAAATATTGATTCCATTTTCAGATATTAAAATGTGAAAGATAAAATATTGGGTAGTAACATTTTCCCACAACAAATAAAACAAAGGTATTAGATATCATTACTACCTTGAGCCTATCAAGATGTCAGGCACTAACTATCCCTACTGAGGGAGATTTTTTAGCATTTCCTTTATGGGGTGAAGTGCTGGGCCTTTAACAGTGAAAATAATAATTAGATCTTTTCCCCCAGCTTTATGTTTTTGTTTAAGAAGAGTCAAGCTCATCTTGTGGTGCCAAGTAATAGGACAAAAGCCAGCAGCCAAAACTGATGCACAAGATGCTCCACCTGAACCTGAGGAAGAATTTGCTGTGCAGGTGACTGAGCACTGGAACAGGCTGCCCAGAGAGGCTCTGGAGTCTCCCTCACCAGAGTTATTCCAGAAGAGTCTGGATGCAATCCATGTACTCTGGGATGAGCCTGCTTGAGCAGGGAGGTTGGACCAGACCTTTCAACCCCACCCATTCTGTGATATATTGAAAACAGGCAACAAAAAATACCAAAGTGTTTTAAAACAGAACAAAAGGAAGTCCTTTCACTTGCTTCACATAATTTCCTCTGTATTTTTAATTAAAAACCAAGAAATGCATAGTTGAGTGAAAAATTAATTTCTAACCTATAAACAAGATTTCTTCCTTGTTTTTGCATTTGTATCAAAAATAACTTGAGGACAAAATACTTTTAATATTTTCCACTTTCTTATTTCCTGTATCTTTAAATGCTCTGTCAAAATTGTTTCAAACTTGTGTTGCAAAGAAAATCAAAAGAATAAATTTTTATTTTATTTATACTCTTATAATTGTTCTTCCTTCCTTTCAACTGCAGTTCTTACCAGCTTTTATTATTAAAAAAAAAAGAACAAAAACCTTGGAGACAGGCTTTGTGGTGAAAAGTCTGACTCTGCTTTCTAAAGTGATCAAGGCTAATCATCTAACGGCTATAAATTGGAAAAAAAAATCAGCTCTAGAGATTCTAAAGCAAGGGAAAGCCAACCAAGCCAGATAATCCTAAAAGGTTTGGTTCTTTCAAGTAACAAAGTCAATTTGAAGTATTCTTATTTCTTTCCCTGTGAAACTTAGTGATATCTAAGGAGGTACAGGGTTTATACACAAATCATGAAGGATATTTTTGAGGTCAGTCACTATTTCTTGTTCCTTTCCCTTTGCACATGACAGCAATGAATCAAGTTGAGTAGCAGCAACGGGCATCAGAGTTAAAACTCATTATACGGACCTTTTCAAGTACAAGTAGACTTTGAAATTTGTGAACCAGGAAATAGTACATACAACACTGAGTACATCTTAGTCATACAATTAAGTATCTGTAGGCTTAACAGAACTGTTATGGTTTCATTATGTACCACTTGCACAGCCTGGAGGACCTTATTTTGAGGAGCTCTATCCATGATAAGTAATACAAATCTATGGACAACTGATGGCTCCAGTCAGGAAGAGGCAAAATGCACACTGTTTATGTTTTCTGCAGCTGATTTTCAATAGCCAGTGAAGACCCATACTCCAATGTTTTTATTAGAAATAACATTATGTGGCCTATTCTACACATTGTATTTAACCATGCCTAAACCCTTTGCCTTTACTTTGCTAATCTCCAGTTATAATCCAGGGATATCAGAGTACCATCACAATTAGTTCAAAGTGCCCGCTTGGAGAGTGAGACTGCTTGGAGCCAGGGCAAAGAATTTTAGTACCAGCACAATGCAGTTTTTGGCAGAGGCACACAAAAAAATGTGACAGCATTGCACTAAACTGTATTCCCAGCCACAGCTAATCTCTCCTAGAAAATAATCAAGCATAACTAAGAGCAAAGTCAATAACCTACAAAATCAAGAGCAGAGAAACCTTGTATTACTTAAATCAAGACTGAGAAATACTCACAGAACCAGATGACTCTGACCAGCTTCAGCATAAGCTCTAGATACTGACCTAGAACAAAACTCAGGTATAATGAATGCTTTCATTAATGTAGTATCTTCCAAGTTTATGTAATCGTCCTTTTAATTTCATTCAATACCTTACTCTCTATGCTCACATTTTTCTCATGTTAATCCCCAATTTAGCTTTACTTCCACAAAGTGTAATCCTGGCAATCAGACAGAATCTTTCTGCATGCAGCCTTGGTATTTTTCTTATACAGTGTAATAACTTTCATATCTAAATATATTTTCTATAGCTAAGCATTTTAACACATAGTAGAGTTGAGGTGCAGTATTATGAAAAACAGACCAACCAATCTGAGGTAGCCCAGAAAAGTAAATACCCTACAGTCAGAGAAAAGCAAAAGGCTTCAAATTTCTTCCTGTATTTATGTTTTAATTTGATCTTTCAATATTTTTTTATTATCTGCAAGATCTTTTTTCAGTTGAGATGCCAATGATACTAAGAAACTCATCTGAGTTTCATCTGAACTAAACTATTAGGCAGTCTGATATTTTCAGCTGTTTTGAGCAGTGAGCTGACACAGCTGGTTTAGAGTTCAGAGTTAAGACACACCATATGAGCTGTGTCACATGTCAGTCTGCCTCACGTGCATCCACAAAGCTGAGTGCCTGAATAAAAACCAAATGCCCTCAGAAGTGACTGTATCTATCATAACATGAATCACAGAATCACAGAATCATCTGGGTTGGAAGAGACCTTCAAGACCATGGAATCCAACATCAACCCAACACCACCATCATCACACCCAAGCCATGTCCCCAAATCCAACTGTTAAGATATCAACATCAAGTGATAAGTGCAGGCAGCAAATTTCTGCCATTGCAAACCAACTCTTGTGTCCTAGCAGAAGGACCAGCCTGAAAAGCACCAATTTCTTTGTGTTTCTTTTGAAACCAAACAATTTTGGAGCCCTTGGCAGCTGACAGTCACTCTTACACAGATGGAAAATCCATGGTTTTGAGCCACAACCCCGAGGCCACCAAGTTCCAGAAGGACCCACTGGACATCCCCATCTCACCAGGGCAGATGTGGTACCTGCTCCTGGAGCTCCAGGAACTGCTGGGCTCACTCCTCCTTGGATCTGTCTGATGAGCCATTGTTATCAGAGGAGTTGTCACTGCTGCTGTCACTGGATGAAGGGTGGCCATCTTGATGGGAGGTGTGGCCACCACAGGAGTGGAATCACAGGTTCCTCTGGCTCATCCAACATTTTAGCAAAGAACATCTCAAACACATCCTGTCCTGGAATACCTGTTAGAATTACAGGAAGCTGTGTACCATCATCTCATCAAGCTGACTGAGAACATCTCTTCTGTCTTTTTAGAGATACAAGCCACAGCATATAACTAATCTGAGAATTAGTAGAATTGAATATCAGTAACATTAACACTTACTGCTCACATCTCAGTTGTACAAGTATTTTCAGTTGTTAAGTTAGGTTCATTTTAGCTAATGCCAGACACATAATATATTCCCTTTGGAGAGTATTGTGTGTTTTGGAAGTATTTATTTTTTATCAAACAACTGATTCTCTGTGAGAAAAATATCGTTTGCTTTCTATCAGTCATAAGGTGCTCTCCTGACAGTCAGAGCTATCTGTATAAACCAATATACTTGGTCTGACTTTATCAAATCTCCATATGGCTATAAGCTTACTTGGGTTTGTTACTCTATACTTCTGATTACATCAGAGGAGCTCAGCATTTGGCTCACGTACTGTATACAGCCTGAAAGGAGAACTAAGCCATTGGAGCCTGCTCAGAGTGCACTGGTCTCCATTGACAGAGCTTTCCAGAGTGCACTGCCCTGGGCCCTTAACACTGTCATGCCCTGCCAAACTGCACAGCAAAAGTGCCCCTATGTATTTCATTTTCTTCTGTCACTGCCAGGACTGGGGTAGTGTCAGCAGAGTTGGTGGCATTCACCTCCCCCCAGTCACCAAAATGAGCCATAGGATCTGCTCTTCCAAGACGACTGGATCCAGCTGGATCACATAATTCATTTAGAAGATATGAGAGCTGTGCCTCAGTGTCTGCTGTGAAATCTGAGAAAACTGATGGACTGTTGGTGACAGCATAAGGCTGCCCTGTCAGGAAAATGAAGACAGCCTGCCAAACTCTACTGATTTGCTAATGGTGCTTATCTGCTGTAACCATCCGGAGAATTGGAAGTGGCAGAGTGGCGAGAAGAAAATCCTCAGGGAAATCAGTCTTAGACAAACTTCTGGAATTAGCCAAAGGAGTAGGAGGGCTCTAATTTGTTGAAGACTGTAATTAGAGTTAAAAGTTTTCTTAAATGAGACAGCAAAACTTAGAGGTGATTTTGCAGGTTTTGGCCATGGGATGTCTTTAGAGCTGTCCATCACACGCACTATATCTACTTGCAAAATGGTTTGAATTTAGATGAGCTTTTATAAAGATGTGCAAAACCTAATGAAACTTCCAATCTTTGAAAGATGTGATTATTAATCAGAGTATCTATGACGGTGAGGGTAGAGATGTTCTGTGGGAGGATGACCTTAACCTAGCTGGAGAGTCAGCACAGCTCTCAGGGCTGAGGACAGCTGGATTGTGGGGCTGCATACATACCCAAGGGAAAACAACTGAGCAAACACTCTGCTGTGCCAAATTAAGATACTGGGTCCATTGTGGGTCAGAGCCTGTGACTGCTTCATCACTGCATTAAAGTTCAGAAGTAGAGTGATGCTCCAGAATAGCAATCTAACACAGATTATAACATGTTAGAGTTACAGTCTATCCAAATTAAGAAATAAAGAATATCAGGAAAGAATTCCACAGATAATTAATATGTAAAAATCAGATATACATCTACCGGGCCTAACCTCTACTCTTATAAAAAAAAGTATCTTCCACTATTTTGACAGTTCTCATTGTCTGAATTGTTCTTAGTTGGACTTTCTCACATAAGAAAATTCACCACTTTAGCTAGAAACAAAATACCCAAGTTGTCCAGAAAAATGGTACCCAGTTCATGTATAAACCTGGCCTGACAGACTATCAGGGATAACTAGGGCATACAGAAGAGGTTTTACAGTTATGCCATCTGGTACTACAGTCCTAATGATCTGCATTCCCCATGGAAATGCCTCAGGGCAGAATGATTGTTCCTTGATATGGATCTCCCACATGCAATTTTATCCTGCAGAAGGCAAGAAGGGCTTTCTCTGCCAGATATCTACTGTCAGTAAGTCTTCAATAGCATTGTTGTAATGGAGCATTATCTGATGTTCTGGTCATGTTAGATATATTCAGACTGTTTTTATTTCCTCTTTCCCCTGTTCCTGGGGAAAATGGATGTTGTACATTTTGGAAGCACTGGTATTAAAATAGCAGTTGGCTGCAAAAAGTTTGATGAAATCTTGTTTTAGTCTTGTATGCAGTCTGTCAAAATCCACATTCTTCTGAAACTGGATAGATTTGCTACAACTTCTATTTTATAAAATAAAATTGGAAAAAAGATTCAGACAATGTTGAAGTACTCTTTTGCCATTTTTGGAATAGAATATAGCAGTGTTCTATATTGAAAGAATCACAGGTTATTCCTCTGCAGAGGAGACATAAGATACATTATTGTAAATGCTCTATATCAAGAACATCAATAGCTTACTAATGACCTGAAAATCAAAAATTAACTGTTCGAAAATGAAAACACAAATGCTCACTGAACATAAAGTGATTTGCAGATAAAATCAAAAATCTGAAGCATAAAATGAGACGTAACCAGCAAAGGACATAAAAGAAAGTAAGAAAAGCTTTTATAAATAGTCAGGATAAAAGACCGAGAACATTTCACTGGTCTTGAGCAGAAATAGTGAAAAATTTATGAAGGAATGTTAAAGGACAAAGTGTTCAGTGCCTGAGCCTTCATAAAAAGAGTATCTGTGATCAGATTCTTAACACATTTCAGTGGTGTGGAACACCAGCTAGAATTAGGAGAGAACAGATAGCAGATATTTAGTTGCTACATGTGTGCGTGATAATGGAGCCTGTTGAAATCAACCTTGGAAGATTAAGAAATAATTGAAACAATCTGAACTATTTTGAGGACACAAGGAGGACTGATCAGAATGACTATAGTGCTGTACCTCAGAAAAAGAAAAAGAAAAGATGTAAAACTGTAGGCTAGTCAGTCCAAGTTTAATACCTGGAATGATACCACAACAAAATGTGAAACAATCTGTATATAAGCATCTAGAGACACAAACATGGTAAGAAACAGCCAGCTTGTATTTATCAAAATAAATGTGTTAAACCAAGCTGAGTTATTTCCAAATGAATAACTTGGCTTTTCAGAAAAATTTTCCTTTTTAAGTGGAAGAAGGTAAGTAGTGTTCAGTTTATTGAAGTTGTGGCACTCTCAGACAACCTCTTCCACAAACAAACTCAGAGAATATGGCTTTTATTATAGCACCATAAAATAAGCCCCTCAGCTGTGGAAAATACTTGCTTCAAGAATAGTCAATATTATTCTCAATTCCAGTTTGAAATGCTGAAATCTTTCTAGTTCTCAGCACACCTGTAATGGGAAGGGGTGATTTCCAGTGTGCCAGACCTTACCTGCATTTATCACCACACCAACCAGTGCAGCCCGAGGCAGAGGGACCGTCTGGAAGCAATCAGACATCTCTGCAGCGAGCAGCCACTCAGCCAGTTCTGTGCCTATGCAGGTGACTGGTGCTGTCAGGCCAGAGAGAAGTAGCCATGACTGTCTCCCAGTGACCCTGATTGTCAATGCAATTAGCAGTTTTATCCCATCCAAACCAAACTATTCCTAGGAAAGAGTGATTGGTATTGTGCTACATCACTGTGGCATCTGGCCACGCCTGAGCTTCTCTTCCCTGGTACCCTTTGCCCTGAAGATCCTATGACTCTGGCAGGTGGAAAAAAATTAGGGTACCTCAAAAAGGCATCTTCTTCAACACATCAGTAGAAAGGAAGGACAAAAATACCTGTCTAATGCCCTTGAGGTACAGCAAACAAATTCAATCTGGTTGCACCAGTCCTGTTATGAATGTCTGGTAACACTTAGCCCCAGATGGCAGGGGCACATGCCGACGTAAGTTCACCCAGCTGGTCTTCACAGTTTAGAATTTGAAGTAGCTGCAATTTTATCAAAATATTCACCAGTTCACAGATTGTACAATAATACATTTATACAAATCCACAGTGACTGAGTTGATACTTTTAGGTCATTATCTACAAGTCCAAAATTTTGATATATATGAAATTACCATAAAATAGATAACTTGTGAAGAATGAAGGGATTTTTTGAATACACAATATGCATTCTTTTGCACATGTATATTTGTTTTTAAAAGAGATTTGTTTACACAGGATATCAGTAAGTTACTTATTATATTCCTAGGTTAGTGATCTTTATCAACTGACATACATGAACTGAGCAATTATCTGAGCAATTGAGGCATACATGCACCCCCCTATAGTAACTTCAGCTGACAGGCTGCCATAGTTAATTGGATCACATTGGATTGGCTCACATGTGCCTAAGCCCTGTATTAAATCTGGATATAGCTTGCTATATTT
>VZTT01064915.1:56319-67744 GCA_013400855.1 Buphagus erythrorhynchus | reverse complement strand
GGCCTCGCCGCCGCCGGGGGGAGCCCGCGGCCCGCCGGGAGCCGCTCCCGGCCCGCCGAGACGCGGCCGGAACTCGCCAGGAGTCCGCCCGTCCGGGCTTGTGCCCGCTGCCCGCCCGTCGCCCTGTTTGTCCCTTTGCCCGCCGGGAGCTCGCCCTGTCTGTGCCCTCTGCCCGCTTGCCCGCCGCCCTGCCCCGCTTCTGGCCCGCCAGCACCGGGGTGCCGCTCCCGGCGCTCCCAGGCTGCCGCCGGTTGCCTGTGAGAGCCCGGGCGGCAGGAGGGTCCCTGGGCCCGCTGCGATAGCAGGAAATAAAGCTGCTGGAATGAGCACGTCCTGCCGAGCCAGCAAAGGCACCGGAGGAGAAATCCGGGCTGGGCGAATGTCTGACGTACAGCCTGATCTGTACCGGCTAGGAGTGAAAAATCTTTGTCGTCACAAAGGATGTTTTTTTCCTGCAGAGATTGGGTGTTCTTGGGAAGGTTGAGCAAGGCTGCTGCGAGGCAGAGATGCTGCCTGTGGCCTCTGAGCATCACTTGTTGAGTGACCCCTTGCAGTGCTGAGCATGGATCCTAGAGAGGATTTCTAGGTACTTCTCTCACCTGGTGCCTGCAGACCAACTTTACCAGAGGTTATGGAGCTCAGAAGCTTCAGCGGACAGCTAAAAGGTGGAAGGCAGCCATGCTGTTGGACCCATCTAAGTGTACTGCTGGTGTCCCACCTAAGACACTGCTGGTGTCCAGTGCTGGTGCTGGGTGTCATCACTGCTAACAGCACACATTAGCCAGAGGTTTATGATCACTTATGTATGACCTGAACGTTTTTTTAAAACTTCGTGGCAGATAAAATTACTGCAGTCATACACCTTTCAGAAAGCTATATTCAGGGCCCTGTCTTCATTCTGTACCAATATCTCTTTAGACTTGGATCAGTGGATGGGAAAAGGATGCAATGGGGCAGCTCGTAAACTTGGCTTGGCTTAACACAATCTTGAAACAAAGATGTTACACTATGGAAATAAACCTCAAAGTTCGCAGCAGCATCAGGGTCTGCAGTATCCTGGGCACTAGATGTATGTGATTTCTGCCCAGATTTTTTCCTTCAAAATATCTTCTCACATTAATCCTCTGATAGTTTTTAATAAATGACATCAGTGAAATTTGAAATAAATACTGAAAAATTATTGCTGACTCATAAAATGAAGCTCCATGTGGCAGCTGGATAGTAGATACAGTCACCAGAACAATAGGGGGCAGGTCCCTTTTCTCCACTGAATGATACTCATTACATGTGTGTATATTTGAAGTTTTGTAAAAATATTCAGTGAAGATTAAGTGTTTAAATCCACTAAGCACTTCATTTCAATTCTCTGCTAACTCTGGAAATAACAAGAAAGACTAAGTTGTGTTTCTAGTCGTCATGATGAAGACATTAGTGTTAAAATTACAGATGTATATAGTAATCATACATTATTTGCTGTGTTAATTTAGGGACATGTCTCCTCTGAGATATGCTCGATACTAAGCCAGGTTGCAGATGTTTCAGTCTTCAAAATTGTGATGACTGCCAGTGGCAGCTTTAATGCTTTTCTAGATGGTGTGTGTGTCCTGTCTGCACATGTGTAACGTAGTATAAGTTTAAGAGCAGTACATTGTAGCAAACTAAAGGTGTACAGATTATTTGCTGTTAAGATAATATTGTCATTATTAGTTGTCACACCCTGGAAAACAGAAAAATGTCGTTGCCTTGCAAAAGACCATGCAGTTTTTTCCCCTGTGCCACTTTTGGTGTTCAGCCTGAGTTACCACATGCCCATCTATGAACTTGGAAAAGTCAATGACATCCCTGCTGGAGACTATCATTCAAGTGCATCAATGCGCAGAAGTCCGGAACATATTTAAACATTATTTTAAAATAGTCCCAAACATCCAAAAAGCCCAAAATAAAACCAAAAATATCCTTTATGAAAACTTGTTACATGTTACTATACTGTTCTCTTAAACGTCTGTTGTGTTCTTCTGCTACCTCCCATCACTCCTAAGGTAGAACAGCCAGAAAAGATTTCAGAAAGGTTTTTTAAGTCCTGAAGGGAATGGACCTTTCACCACTAGGGCAAGAGCTGCCAGACATTCCAGCTATAGTTCAAAGGGACCCTCTTTGCATAAGAACAATTGTACTGGGTTTATTATTTAAAACCCATGCATCCTTAAGACACACAGGCCTCTAGATGGAGAATGGGCATTCCATTCATTCAGTTAACCTGGGAAAAGGAGACTACTGTGCACTGAAAAGAAAGCAATGCAGAACACAGTTCCTTTAGGAGCTGAGGCTCAGAAAGACAGGATTGTACAAAACCTGTGTGAGACCTGTCAGCACAGCTGAGGCAGTTGGCACTTACCTTCTCACTTCATCAGGGACTGACTCCTGGACTCAGAGATGTTCATCTTCCCTCAAACACCAAAAGAAATGCACTGGTTGTGATACTTGAGGGGAAGAAAACTGGAAGTGGCAGTGGGAGGTGTAGAGTGTTTTCTATATTCTTCAGAGGGAGCATTATTATAAAAACCCCGCAATTATATTTAAAAATAAATTCTTATCCCTCTTATAATCATCTTAAATGACTGAATGTAAAGGTTTGAAATACTGGCTTTTTCTCTCTGCTATTTTTTTGTTCTAGGCTCATTTACATCAGTGAAACAAGACTGACTGGTTTTCATTTGGTCTTGGAAGACAGGCACAAAAACCCCATGGTAGTAATACTGAATCTTGATTAAATAGTTACTCAGTCCAAAATCAGTGGCAAGGTCAGAGGTGTCAATTCAAGACAAGAGAGTGGATCCACTTCTCAAAGTGGAGGCAATTGTGCTTTAAAATTTTCATGCACTGGCACTTTGCTGCTATGTTCATATCACTTTAGGGAATGTACAGATCATCTCTAAAAACCCTTCTGATTACTATGGAAATAAGAATCAACAAATAAACCAATAAATCATTTACATACCTACCAGTACTCTTCTGTTCCTCTACACTGCTGTGTTTTCTCTCCCACCTCATCTTTCAAACACATTTTCAGAGTCAAACCAATATCTACTTGGCAGAATTTCTTTAAACACATATTCTTATATCACCTCAATATTACTAAGTAGCTCATCTTTTTATAACTGAAGGCGATTCTTTGCATATGAAGTCTAAAAATGCTGTCTAACTTAAAGCTACCAGAATCTGTTATTGCAGTAATCACTCCCTCACTAAGTCTGTACATCAGTGCCTGAAGTGGGAAGCCCTCCCTTTCTTCAGTGCATTAGTATTGACAAAGCTAGTCCTTCAAATACATTTTTAATAACCTTTTTATATGGTGCAATATCACTGAAAGTTCACTGCATTTATTTTTGTCAGTTCAGAATGATGGGATTTTATATGAAAGGATTGAAAAGATTTTTTCTGTTAGTGCTCTTCATTTTAAAGGCTGCAAAGCATTAATGCTGTGAACGTTAATATTTTGGCCTGATACATAATCTGCCTCTGCACATATTGCAGCTGGGCTAATGGGAGAAACCAGAAAAGTAGCTTTGTGGATCAGGAGCACAGCCAAATTGCAGGGATCTCCTCTATGGTTGATGATTTCCATTTCTTTTTTGATTTTTTTAATGTCACTGTACCAGAACAGTGGCATAGGCTGGCTTTCATGTTATTGAAGACATCAAAGGCAGGTACTGAGGACCTGTCTCTTTACTGTTTTCCACCTTTTTCAGGCACTGACACTCCCACCTAATGAGTCCAACATGCTGCAACACTAGCATCTCTGTGCATGAATGGCGTGCTAGCCCTTATTGTGTCGGAGGTGTGCAGCTTTCCAGCTCTTGGAAGTTTTGAGCCTAGGTCTAGTCACACCTAACCACAGCAGCCATGCCTGTGTCGTGGAGCACAGACTGCTCCTGCTCCTGAGCTCACCAAGGCTTGGGCTGGGCACACAGCACCAGGCTGTGGGTGCAGGCAGCAGTGTGTGACAGTGCATTCCCCCAGTATGTTGCACCCACAGAAAGTGAGGTACCAAAGCAGAAGGGTCCTGCTGGAGCCCTGCTGCAGATGTCTGACCAGTAAGTTTCCTGGCACAAATCCAAAGGGATGTGTTTGCAGGATCAGCATGTGAGGCTCCAGAGATCTGTCCCAACCAGTTGCCTACATTCCCCACCAAAGCAAGGGAAGAACCAGCTCTTAAGTGGTAAGTTGGGTGGTTGCATCTCTCTGTGCACTTACTAGGGCTGGCACTGACTGGGAATCTTCCTGGCAGTTGGAACAGATGAGCCAAAAAATAAAATTATCTGCCCTGCACACTGCTTACCAATTTGTTCCCTTGGTCAGGGGTGAGGTCCTTGGAAGAGGACATGCCTCTTCTGAAGTGAATCAACAGAAGACTTTGACATCATCCAGTGTCTTTCAAGAACATGAAATTCATTTTCCATCTGTCACTGACAATCATTTATTCATGCAGGGGGGTAAAATTTAGTTCCCTAATATTACACAGCTAAAAAGTTCACTCTGCAAATATGTTTTCTGAGGAAAGAAGGAAATTCATGAGAGCAGACCAAGACTGCTTCCTGCAAAAAGGGACTGCAACCGTCTCTTTGCTTCTCATAAAAAAAAAGTATCCTTTGCATTTCCCTATATTTAATTTTTTCTGTATTTACTTCCATTATTGGTTTATCTTTCCATCAGGGGGGTAGACCAGGAGGAAGGCTCAACAGAGAGCTCTGTTGTGTGCATGAAATAATACTGTAGCAAATGAAAACACCAAAGCAAGCTTCTTTTTTTTTAAATAGACAAGCTGATAGGAAATTAGTTTCCTATGGGACAGAACCAGGGGGAGTGGAGTTCATATGAGATTTTCCACACCATTTCATAGCTATCCAGTTAAGAATAGGCATCGAGCTACAGCAAGGGTCACCAGGTAATTTTCCTTGACACAGAGTGCATGCTTCTCATTCTATTAAACCACGTCGAGGTAATGCAGTTAATATTACACTGACTTGCCAAACTGCATTAACCACAGTGCTTTCTCTCCAAGACTTTAGGATGATGCCTCTTGGAATAATAGCTGCATGAGGCTTTTGGGAAATATGACCAAGTATTTGCATCTCTGCAAAAGTTGGAATCTTTCAGCCTTCTTGAAGCAGGAAATATGAACAATATTCATACACACCCTAATATTCATATAAAAATATCATATTAGATATTCAAAAGAGACAAGAACAAGTTAATAAATTAAATTCAGAATCTTACCAACAACAAGTAGGATTGGGGTTTCCTAGAAATGAAAAAAACATCAAAATCTTGAGTATGATCTCAGACAATCCTGGGTGTATAATCAATTCAGAGATCTGTCTCATCTATACTTTAATTTTACACAGTACAATGTTGTAAGGAGTAGCAGCAACTCACTCTGACATTCCTGTGTAAACAACATTGGGCATTATTGGAGGACCAGGAAAGTATGACAATCTCTTTCAGAGCCCCAAGAACAAAGGCCCATTTCAGTTTATATGGAATTTCAATGTTGCCAGTATATTTCACAGCAAGCCATGTCATAGCTACAAATTCCTCAGTTATTTTCACTATATAGAGCAGAGGAATTATCACAACTTCCATTCCTTTGTTTGATTTCAGCTGAATCCCTGGAAAGCTGTATGTCACACTTCTCTACCTACAGTTTATGTTGACATCCTCCTGTGAAAAATGACAGGTGTGATGGGCTGGCTTGCACAAGACTTCATTTTATATATAATAAAATTCTTCTTCATTCCTATGTGCACTGCTGTTATGTAGCTAATTTAGAGCCCTGGGGGTTGAAACCTAGGAGTTCTATATCCCAGTAACAGACTCTGTATCAATATCACCATATTGTCCTGCTAAAACATCTCAGTTTTAGGTGGGAAAAGAATTCAAGTGTTCACTTGGGCCAGTTGTTGAAACTTCAAGCAGTCTCCTGCTCCTGCTTGCTTACTGTCAATTGCAGCATCTATTCCATCACCAGCTGTATTAAAACTGCAGTATCTTCTGCACCAACTCATTTCAGACAAGCTGTGAGAGTGATGACCATCATCTCCAAGTCAAGCTGCATCTGAACCTCAACCTGACTCTCAACATTTCTTCATCCTGTCACCCAGAACCTCAATCCTTTATTTGTGAGCCAGTGAAAGAATCAAGAAGGACCAAGCAGGAAAATTACAGCCCAACTTCAGTGAAATCTGCAGAAGGAAGTATTTTTTCTTTCTGTTCTCAGAAATGAGACACATGGTACCAGCATTTTTCTTAATTACAATGAAGAGTTTGTGAACTTTTTTCCAGCTGGAATTTTGTCCCACAAAAATCACAGTACTGTGTATCTAGTAATAATAGTGCAAAAGAAAGCTCCAACAAGAAATTAATTTATATGGGAAGATCTGGGCTTTTAATTAAAAAAAGAAAGAAAAAAAAGAAAGGCATTTGCAAGTAACTAGTCCAGTTTCTAAAGCAGATCAATTAAATTTTCAAAATATGGGTGTAGAGTTGCTATTAAAATTGACACCTGCACATGCCAGTATAATTTTGTTTTTGTTCATGTAATTTTTAAAACATGTTCGCATTATACCATTTTCCTGGTTTATATCACACTGGTACTACTGAACCTTGAAATGTAATTTTTTGGGGAACCTTAGCAGTGATATGCTGGCTCTTTTTATATGTTACATTATTACTGTTATTTATTTACACAAATGACACAAAGAATTCTTCACTAATATCACGATGACTCCATTCTCTGGAAGAAAAGAATACCTGACAGAAGTCATCATCACAGCTCCTGGCAGTATCTTGGTTGTGACTTATTAAGGACTATTCTGTCAAAAAGCCAAGTTTCTTTTCTTTGAAAGAAAGCCCAAAGAATTCATTTAAAATTACAGAGTAAAGTGGCTTGGATGAGCTAACAAGCATAGTACAGTAAATAAAATCAGTCTATTTTTAATATAGTAAATACCACTGACCGAAAGTCGTATTTTCGAATACATTTATTATAAGAAACTACTTAGATAATGAAAGTAATTCTAAAAATCTAATATAATTTTCATCATTTATGCCATTTGCTTGCTTTTTACATTTAATTCTGCTTGGATAATGAAAACAGACTGTTTTTTTCCTTGGCAGTATCATATTTCTGATTGTCAGACATTTGCCAAGGCTGCGGTGATTGGGTTTCGGACACCTCAGGGGAAATGGTGAAATCATGTTTACAGCAAAGGGGTGAGCAGGGGAGTTATTGAAACACACGTGTGTAGCTGGTCAGATCAGAGCCTGCCCACACGAGTGACAGTCAGCAAACAGCACATACCAGCCCATGCTGCAGAGGTCTGGGTCACACAGTGACTCTTCAAAAGTCAGTGTAAGTCCCACCAGAAGGTGCTCCCATAAACCATTCCCTTTCCATGCTCAGCAGCCAGGAGCCACAACTTGGGTTTGGTTTGGTTCCAGGAGCACCTGGGCTTTGTTCAGGTTCCAGACTCACACTGGACACAGGGAGCTGAGCTGCCACTTTGGGCCCCAGCAAGGGAAATTCAATTGGTTCATCTCAGGGACTGGTTCTACCTTGTTTAACACCATAAGTGAAGTCACATCTGAAGAATGAGAAAGGAATCTACAGCTGTAAGAAGTTTTTGCAAAAGTGTTTTAATACCTAGCTCCAAACGGTGGGATGTGGGGCACTGTCAGAATTGAGAGGTCTGCATACCTGTGACAATTTGGGCAGTAGTTCTTGGAGAACAGTTAAGTACGTGCCTCTCATTTTCACAGTTTCTGTTAACTGGAGTAAATTTCATTCCAAAGAAATCTATCCTTCAGTGAAACACAGCTACAGACATTATCTCACTAATGAGATGATGCTGGATGCAACATCCTTGAGTCTCAGGAAGGCCTGGATTTGAATTCTCTGGTTTGGGTACAGTCTCATTTTTGATCTTTAAATCCCTGATATCTTCCAGTGAGATAAAAATCCAACTCAGTAGAACTCATTTTCAGATCCTACAGTTGTTGAGGTCAGGGACATGAGGGATTACACCTAAGATGATCTTTGAGTTTATGATTCTTTCCCTTGAAGTTGCTTGAGATTGTAACAGGGGGGCTTTATTATGGTTTAATATTAAACATCCTCATTTAGCTAATGCTATTAGAAGAACCTGATTTCTTGCAAATTCTTATACACTAGGGGGTGCAAACATCCTTTTAATGAATCCAGAAATAAATGGTCTCATCAATACCAGCAAAGAAAGTGCCTGGTCTTATACTAAAGCTTACGTGGAAAGTATCTAATGTTTTAAGTCACATTTGACTCATACAAATGAATAAATAAAAGCACTACTTTCAGCAACAGCTTTTTTTAATGTTTTCTGGGTTTATATGTGGAGCAGAGAAGATGCTAACGTAGGAGTTACATAACAGGAGAATTCAGATCCAGCCTGCTTTGCATGCCATTGCCGGCAGCTTTCTCATGTCCTGTGGTGACTCACACTCTGCCGTAAGCTTTGCAGAGGGACAGTCTCAACTTTTTACCCCACATTTTCATATCATTATGTGACAAGTTAGTTTTCTGACTCAGGCACTGGCTGAAGTCTGTCTTTCGAAGCACTTATCCTTCTGTTGTTGCACCAAGATGTGTCTCTTGTAAGTCATGATGTGAGGCACAGTCGGCTGAGCAAGGCAATGTTGTTTCACCTGCATGGAACAAAGTGCTGACTTTCTCAGCTTGTGCCAACAGAATATTTAAGCTTTTACTTAACAGGAAACAGTGGTTGTTCTGATGAATGTGATGGGATTGCTGACAGGCACAAGTGTTAATCATATGTTTATGTACCAGTAAAAGCAGTGGAGCAGTGTTGAGTACCAGTACAGATTTCCAGCTCCAGCATCAGTCAGTCTTCAGTCCCTCTGCTTATGCATTGCTATTTACTCATGCATCTTTACTTTCACACAGGGAACAGAGCATCTGAAGAGGTATCATCCTCTCATAATAATGCATTCTTCTTTTAGGTCACAGAAATAATTCTGCAGCTACAAAGCACTGCTTATGAATGCAGGAGCCTCTTGTGCAACATTTCTTCCTTTGCATTTATTCATTTGGCCATTCCTTATCTCAGTGAGGCATGATCAGAGGCCCCAAAGTCCCTTCTCCTAAATGATGTACAGAAATTACTAAAATCTGAACTCATAAATTAAGCTTGGGAAAAAATTCCATGGTTTTATGCACATCTGTTTTGCCTAGATTCTGTTTTTCCAAATGTATAGAGGGTTTGCAGATGTCTTTGCATCTCAGACACAAATGCCACCTTGTGATTGATGGAACCCTGTCTAAATAACTCAAACTGTGCCTTACCGCTTGATGCCATTCACACCATCAGCTATTATTTCTGCAGAGTGTTTCATATTACCTAATTTTTCCTGTGTTGCCTTCATCACTGCATCAAAACAAAACAAGAGAATTAAAGCAGGTCAATGCATTATGGTTAAATTTTTTTTTTCTAAGGGAGAGCAGACCATTCCAAACGCCATTAAGACAGAATCCTGATTGAATCTGGTGCAGCCAGATTAAATGCATGTTAATAGAGAAGGACAATTATTGTTGACTTCCTAATGCAAACAAGAACTTCAGACACTGATTTCTATCAGCCCATTAGAGCTGGCTGAATTCTACACACTGTTTTAACAGTTGCTTAGCAATGGCAAATAAGCTGTTCTGTTTCTTATCACTAGTGGTATAGTTAGAACAATATCTATTATTGAACTGAATAGGTATGAAATTAGTTTATACTGTTCCTCTTTTTGAGATGGCACTTGGCAGCAAAGTGAATTGTTTAGGCTGCAGGCAGAAGCAGCAATTTTTTTCCTGGAGCTAAAATGGAGATGAAATGAAACTGAGGCTTTGTGATGGCTGTTTATCTGAAAGCATCATCAAAAAAACTCTGCTTGTGTATGTTTGTGTGTGCAGGAAGGAAGAGGTTTTCCTTCAGATATCTTCTTTGAGTGAATTTCCAGGGTTGTGACAACACTAATGACTAGAGCCTGTTGAAAAAGCAAATACAGTAATACTACACTGCAATATCATTTCCTCCCTCCTTCCTCCATGGGTATCTCTGATGAAGTTCCTCAGCTCTGATCTGGGGAAACATACTGAAGGCAAAGCTACCAAAGCCAAGATCCAGAAGGACACTTTAGGCACTTGTCATTTACTGTTGCAACTCTTTTGAGTGTGCACCTTCCACAGTGGAGTCCCTGCAGCTGCAGAATTCAACATCTGCAGCAACATTCTCACCTTGCATGCAGTGTTTGTGGTCACCACAGTAGGGAAGGCTTAGCAGAGCAGTGTGGTTCAATTCTGGTCCTGCAAGGTCTTAATTATGTCTTTCTAGTTAGGATTTATACTGACAGCTCCTGCCTCCCACAGGAATACCCCAATAAGATGGTTGTAGTCTACTTTGAGGTAGATGCTTTACAAGACAAGCTCTTAGATAAGGGCTGTGAATCCAAGCAAAAATTTCCGATTTTAGGCCAGTTTGTCATCCTCCAAGTCTGATGCAATGAAGTATGAATTATTTTAAGAGCCTTGAGTAATTTCAACAGGAAAATTGAAGAATGCTTCTATTTTGCAATAGGCTAGTTTTGTAGCTGGTACTTTGGAGCAGCAAAAGGTTTGGGTTTTAATATCCCTGTGTGTGGAAATAATTTAACTTTTGGATTCCATGACAGAACCACTAAGCTATTGCAGAGATAATATGCCACTGCTTACTCTTTCTCCAGCTGCATTTCATAGAAAACAGCAGCAGCTGCTGTTGAACCCACATAGCTGGTCCCTACAGTGGTTCTCAGGTCACTTACCAGGTTTAACCAGGACAGGCTTACAAAAGAATCCCTGTTTCTGAAACCTGGTATAACACAGTGTAAACCCCATGTTTGTGATCTTCTGTACCCAGCTTCTGAAGCTTCTCAGTACTGAAGCACTTCTGTGCACCAGCAGAGGTAGGAATTAGGTACCTTTGAGATTCTGTGCATAGGGTGGAGCAACACACTTTGGGCTCCTGGCACTCCCTGGCAGCACTGCAAGGAGACCAAGAGGCAAAGTGATTCTCAGATTGTTGGATGCAAATGTACACAAGATGACAGGGCATGTACCAGCTGAATTTAAAGAGCAGCGGAATACAGGTTTTGAATCACAGAATGGTTGAAATTTGGAGCAGCCTCTTGATATCATCTAGTCCAACCCCTCTGCTCAAGCAAGATCACTTGGAACCAGTTGCCCAGGACTGTGTCCAGATGGGTTTCAAAGATCTCCATAAATGGAGACCTCTCTGGGCAATCTTTGCCACTGTTAACCCTCCTCACAATTAAAAAAAAAAAAGTTCTGTGTTCA
>VZTT01064915.1:24328-44917 GCA_013400855.1 Buphagus erythrorhynchus | reverse complement strand
TTCTGCAGAGGCCTGCTGGGCACAGCTCTGCACTGACTCAGTGTGTCACCACAGCAAACGCTGCAGGCACCTTGGCAGATGAATGACGCCAGAGAGGTATTATTCCTGTTTTGAAATTACAGTTGTATCTCAAAATGGGGGTTTTTATGATTAACTTAGGCCAGTCTAAGACCTTTTTTTGGCAGTAACGTACCCTGAAATTTCCCATTTTCTATTGGTTGTAGAATATTTTAACCCCTTTCTATTTGTTTATTTTGCATGTAATTTTTTCCCAAACTTATTCAAAACCAATCCCAGGACTTCAGCAATGTACAGTTAATTGCTGTGACTGAGTTTCTAACCTAGTGAGAAGCTTTCAAAGAGCTGGTCTCTACCAGTGATCCCAGTAGGATGGGCATCCCTGTTGATACTCTGCCCTCTGGGTGATACAGGACAGCACTTGTACTCCAGATTTTTCTCAGTGGTTCATCTTCTTTTAAGTTCTTCTGAGGTGTGGCTCACCCAGATGCTCAGTTCCTACTTGTTCGCGGTTGCCTGTAATAAAATGAGTTTATTTCTTAAAAACTGTCTTTCACTGCAGAATATTAATGTTTCTTCTTCTGGCATTGCTGGTTCTAAGCAATAAATGAAAGCTGCCACCCAAAACAAGAGTAAAGAGCAGCATGGAAGTAAAAGGGCACAGCTATGAGAAACTAGCCAGAATAAATCCTTCTGGAAATGTCCTAATAACAGTTACACATTGCTCCCACCAGGAAAAAAAACTAAGGCAGGCAGCAAAGCACTCTTAGGGCTTGAATGCAAGCAGACAGAAAAGCTGCAGTGTAAATGCAGACCAACTGACAAGACATAAAACTGCTTTAGAAATAAATTCTAGCAGTGAAAGTCTACCAGCAGGGAAAGATCATTTGTAAGGTTGCATTAGAACAAGGCAAGAGTAAACACTGTGTGCATTCCCCTGGTTTTCTGAGACAGAAGAGGTTTTCCTCAGGCCTCCAACTCCTCCTTTGGGAAACATGGGCAAAATATTTCAGAAGCCCAGTCTAAACACACGTAGTGAAGGATGTAGAAAGTAATACTGTAATATATTGAGTCAAATGTGGGTCATTACAGGGAAGTTTAATCATCTTCTTCAATAACAGGAAAGTTTAATCATCTTCCTCAGCAATGATATACATAAATAAGCAAATAAAACAGATCTTGGAGAGATCACACATGCTAAGATCTGAAAAAACAAACTGGTTCCTTTAGCTAAACTAGCCAGGCAAAAGGATGGGGTTCTACTTCTATGGTTTTGCTTCATATTCTGCTATCAATTCTCACGGAATTAGAATCTTTTCTTCAAAGGACATCTCTTTTGGAAAAGGGCTTCCCTTCCTCCCCACCACAGTTTCTGCATACCCAGGGACAAGGTCTCCCCACATTTACCTGCAATGAACAGCTTTTGTTATACAGGACTCTGCCAGCTTCCTCTTTGGACAGTACCATCCCACCTTCCTGCATTTCTGCATGAAAAGAGATGGGGTTGGGTTGTATCAGGATACCTTTTATCCCCTTGTAACCCAGTCTGTCCTGCTTATAGACACTCTCTTCTGTGGAATAAAAGTAATTTCATTGAGGGTTATTTAAGAGGATTAGGAAAACAGGGAAATTAAAAAATCAAGAAATAGTCTGGGGAAAGCATCTGAGCTGGAGCAGTGCAGAGAGGTGGTGGCTGGCACAGGGACACGTGCCATAGAGGATATCCATCTTCAGCCAGGATCCAGTGCACAGTCTTCCCATGGAGACTCAGTGTTAGACAAAGAGGCCAAGGCTGCCTTTTCCACACCCAGTCACTGCAGTCAGAGCAGGAAATGAACAATTCTGTGTTGTGTGTGGCAACTTTTTTTGTTCTGCAGACCTGCACTCTTGGTGTTCTTCCTACAGAAATCCACTCTATGCCAGAAGAAAAGGGATCTGTTCAACCTCCTGTCTCTGTGGTGTTGTACAGGGGAGGAATCCTTTCCCTCCTGATTAATTTCTCAGATCCCAGTGAGGACTACATTCCAGCATCAAGGCCAGTAGAAAAATCTAAAATCTCTCATGATAGAAAGAGAGGAAAGACTTTCTCAACACATGGGTTTATCATGCCATTTACTCACTCACTCCAAACAACTGTAAAAAATCCCTTGTGCAAAATTAACAAGAGGGAACCAGACAAGTAGAAAGACTTTTGGATTTTTCTTTTCCCACTGTATAGTCAGAGAAATAAAAGAGGATATTCATGAAAAGCCACCATGAGCCTGCAGTCTGATAAACAACAATAACCTTTTTCTTGACACTAATTCCTTTATTATATTTTTAGAAGAATTTAAAAGCCACTTATTTTTGAAAAGTGTGATTTCAGGAAAAAGTATAATTTTCACATTTCCTCTGATGTGTTATATGCCCTGCTGTGTTATGACATTTCAAGTTTCATCAAGTCACATTAATTTACATTCTTACATGTTTTCTCAGTGGAATCTGCTCTTTGGGTCTATTTTCATTTATTACTTGATCACTTTAATGTATTTGTTTTACTGAATACTTGGGCCATATTAACTGATCTTTCCATACCCCATGCTTGCAATTCATTAGCAATCATTTCTCTTCTCTGCAAGAATAAAGGAAAAAAGGAATGAGAGAGAGAGAAAATGAGAGAAAGACAAAAGACTTGGAAAGAAAGCAAACAGCAGTTTAGTACACAGTCTGGGATGCAGTCTGCTCTGTTGCTTGGGCTTTCATTTTAAGGAAATTTTATCTGGTGTGACCAACGTAAATTACAAACACAATAAAATAGATCCCATACAATAAATGCAGCTAATTGGTTGTAAGCTGCCCATTGTTTCAACCTCCTCAGCTTTGGTAAATGTGTTCACAGCAGTAAATCTGTGTTACAGATTTGTTTTGGTTCTAAGTGGACTGTTGGATCCTATCATGCAGAAAGCCAACCCATTGTCCAGTCTTGTGCATTGATGATGTGAGGGAGAGCTGCATCAAGTCCCATTTGTAGGCTTATTCCTTGCAGCAATATTTTGGTTGTCTGTGCCTCATCTTGAGCTTGAGATGATGCCTAAATTCCCAAATTAGAGCCCTCTAAATTCAGTTAGTTCAGAGTGGTCAGCATAGGTGAAGTACAATATTATCACTCTTTGACTCTTGGGATAGATAATTTGAGATAATTCTCAAATGATGAGACATTAAATGAGGGAATCAGCCCATTTTGTCCACTCTTTCCCTGTATTTATTAATTTAATGACTGAATGAACCATGGTGTTTCTCCCCAGTCTTGCTACCCCCTGCTTGCAAGTGGCACATGAATACAAAATGAGAAATCATATTTGGAAAACTTTGCAACTTCTGAGTAAATTCCCATTCCTTCCTCAGCATTAGGATACTTGATGGCACCATGAACATCAGGTAAAAAGGTCCTGTGCAGGCAGCTGCTAATTCCCCAGTCCAGAAACCAGCAGCAAGAGTTTGAATGAGTGAGCAAGGTGTGAGTCTTTCTCAGCCAAAGATGGTGAGAGCTGAAAGCCTCAGGCACCAGGTAGAAGGGAGCACCCTGCACTTAAAAAATCATGTTGCCTGCAGCTCTCCACCAGCGAGGAGTCACATGCAGATCCAATCTGATGACCATGATAATCCATCCCCCTGTTAATACACTCCCTTAACCTACTCCGTATTGAGATCTTGCTGTAACTCCAACTTTGAGTTTGCAGCCACAGCATGATACAGGCAAGTGGAACATGCAGCAGCTTAGCAGGTTGTAGCTTGTATTCGCCCACCTAGATCCATGTGGATACACACATACTCCTCCCACACCTAGCCCTAGCAGTGGGGACATTGCATAAAGTCCAGCTGTTGGCTAATCTAAAGCTACATAGTTCCTTCTCCTGTCTTAAAAACAGCTCTTGGCTAATCTAAAGCTACATAGTTCCTTCTCCTGTCTTGAAAACAGCTTTGCTAGTGGAAGAACAAGGGTGAGAGGAGGAATTGCCCAAGAGAGACATTTCTGGCTTTTTGGTTTCTTTGCCATTAAGCTGTTTGTAACAATCAGGTCAGGCACTACTTTAGTGACAGCTGGGTTTAATTTTAAACCTCTTCTCCATCCTTTGCAAACTCTGGGGGAGCTACCATGAAGATCAAACACTGGAAGACTCTAAGGGCAGAGGAGAGACTCCCAAATGTGACCAAAGCCACAGAGAGCCCAGCTCGTCCATTGTGATGCCCTCATGTCCCTGGGTGAGTAGGAGGATGATACTAAAGCTTCCTGTAGAAGGTTGAATGGAGCAGCCTCATGTGTCAAAGCATTGGGAAGAGGAGGCAAGGAAGACTGATGCCAGCCTATTTATCATTGATGGCAAATGACCTGGTGCCAGCAGGAGAGTGATCAGCACAGCCCAGGGAAAGCAGCACAGATATGACAGCATGCCTGTTATCCAGTGCACACTGGTGACAGGATGGAATGTAATCTGTGTGTTTATGTTCAGAGATTAGAGAAAACAACTGGCTCCAACAGGACGTGCTGTCCTGCCATGGGGAAGGGAGAAGGATGCTTATGTAAAATGGCCTGGCAGCAGTGCACAGGAGGGACAGGAACACTCATTTTCTACTGCGTGCAGCAAGGAAAGGGATTACTGCTGAGGGGGGAGGCAGGCATGAACAGAGGGAGAGAAATTAGGAGTCCAGATGTCTACTCTGTATATAGAGTTTCTGAGGGTTTTGGAAATAAAATAGAAATAAACCATACCATAAATTCAGATATATATGCAAGGAATCCATATTTACTCAAGACTGAGGTTGTTTTATGTGACCTTAAGCAAAACTAATCAGCTGGACTGAGTCTCCTCAGTCTTCTCCAACACATGTGAACCTGAGAGAATGGATTTTGCAGAGCTAAAAGTCAGTCCCTCTCTTCCACTGGGATACAGCTGTCTAAATCTTGTTCTCCCTCCTAAGAGATCCGAGAATATGGGGTGGGAGTGAGAACTGTAAGGGAACAGGGGCTGGTGTGATCCACTCATTCATGGCTTTGACAGCTACATTTCATATTAACCCTGCTCAGAAAACAGTGGCCATGAAGTAATTCAACCCATTCTGGAACCTAGGTGCAAAACTGAGCAAGCTTAGATTGGTCACAATATAGTCAATAAGAATTTAAATAGTATTGTAAATAGTATTCAGGCTTAATGAGGGCTGAGAGAAGGAATGCCAAAATGCCAGAGGCTGCCTTACCTTTCCCCTTGGAGGAATATGATTCCTGACACTAGCAGACTAAAAGAAATAAATAGTTTAGAAGCTCTGATGCCTTCCAAACACCAGGTGCAGCACTATCAGTGCAGCACCATCTTATCTAGACTACAACTGACCTTTTAGCTTCTTTTTTTTCTGTCTTTTCTCATAGGAGGCACCAGTCATCGCTGTCATGATAAAAATAGAAAAGTGCCATCTGTGTGTGCCTAAAGGTTTATGAAATGAGAGAACCAGAAACTAAACCAAGTGGCTCTCCTTGCTATCACTTCCCAGCTCCCCTCTTGAACAACTTTCTGTATCCTTAAAGATGCTGTCCAACTGATGCTGAGCAGCAAGGTGAGAGCCTGTCACAAAGAAATATGCACAGGAAAATGTGCCAAATTTTCCTGTTTTACTTACTGCCAGTTAACAGCAGAACAGAAAGTCATCCCTAGCCAGTCAGGAAAGTTACTTTTTAAGTGATGTGCATGCATGGAATGTGGAGACTGAGATCAATGGAGGACAGTAGAAATTTAAATTGACAGTACACTAATAATTGTTGACATTAACTAATCAGATAAGGATTTTAAAGTTCACACTGTGAACACTGATATTTTCTGTGTGAAGTGAAGACAGTTTGAACTGATATTTTTTCTATTAAGTGTTTGAAAGGGTGGTAAAAGAAATTATTACTGTAGTAATCAGAGCTCTCTGTGTGAAATCGCTTCATAGTCTTTGAGATTCATAAAGCTGGAGATAGTCTTTATTCAAAATAGTATGAGCCTTTACCTGACTACCTAATGAAAACATAAAATTTATCATTGCTTTAAATAATCTTTTTATTTATTCACCAGTATGCTGTTTTCATGAGAATCTCTGGGAAACAGGCAGGGCCCAGGGCTCAGTCTCTGATGAAATTTTGGGAGTTATCTAGAAAGGGCTGTCTGGCACCCTCCACCAATGGACAATAACTTGCCCTGTGGCCCAGCCTCTCTGCACCAGGCAGTGCTCTGCCAGGGTGGAGCTACCCAGAAATTATGCCACGCCATGGGCAGCAGGAACACAGGATATTATTTCCAATAAAATGCCACTGGATTATATGCCTGCCACCCAGAGGGATCCTGCATCAGCACTGGAGTAGGTGCAGTTACATTTGTTCCAGCACGTTTCACTTCTCACTAATGCCAATCAAACCCAGGCTGATTTAATGGTATCTTTAGACTGCAGCACACACCAGATTAGACACTTCCCTGTGGTGTTCAGTGCATCACTAGCATGCATGGAAGAGCCCTGCTGGTTCTTACAAATATGAACATGTTAATTCGCAAAGATGAGAATGTTCTTAGCATCACAGGATCATTGAGGCTGGAAAAGACCCTTAAGATCATTGAGGCAACTGTTAACCTAACATTATCAGGCCTTCAGCACATATCCATTGTGTCATCAGTGCACATAATTCAGTGTCAGGTAGATACATGGTTTCTAGCTCTTTCTTGGATTGGGAAGAACATTATTCCCTTTCTCCATGGTATAGCTGAGACTAATACTGTAACTTGTATTGATGTTTAACATATGAAATCCAACTAACCTTCCCTTTGAGTAAGAATTATATTTGCCATAGAACATCTACAATATTATGCAAGAAGGAGTCTGGAAATGATCACTTGACACTCAGTCCATATCAGAATGTATCTTCAGTCAAAAAAACCCAAAGTGTTAACACCTTCTGAGCTTCTTAACACCTCCTTCCCAGTAACCTGCTTAGAGGGGTGAACACATTCAAATTCAACCAAATCCTTTTGTTTTCTCCTTGTGCTCCCCACTCTGAGCATTCTGACTTTACCTTATAATCAATAGAGTTCAAGTTTAGGGAATATTATTAGAGCCATGACTGCAACCTCTACCATTATAATCTATAGGGTTGCTGAGAGCATTAGAACATCCAGGATAAATTAATTCAGTGTAAGTAAAAGCTTTGAAGTTAGGAGCATCACCAGGGTTTTGAAGCTTAAGTCCTATTTAGATTGCTTGATTAAAGTAGGTCCAAAGCTTCACCAATCAATATATTTTGCTTAGGAGGAGTGTTGATACAGAAACATATTTAATGGCATCTGCAGTACCCCACCCAGAAAATGCTCCATTACAGCAAAACGTGAAAACTTGCATGGGGGAGAAGGGCAAAATCATTGCCATGTGTTTGTGAGCTGTGGTACAGAATAGTCTGCATAAAGAAAAGGGGAGCAGAGAATTGACAAGAAAATCACAGGCTTGGAAAAGAAGCAACTGAATCTTCTATTAGTTTGAAATTGCAAAAAATGACCAAATGTAAATAGACATACCTGCAGCCATGCATTATGAAAGGAACAGCCCTGTTCTTTGGCTGCTTTCAATTTGTCCTGCATTCTCCAGTGGGACCAGGACCACTAGTCTGGTTACCGAGCAGGCATCATCTCTGGCAAGGTGCCAGAGATGTGGCAATGCCACAGCATTGTATCTGTGGGCCAATATTGACAAAATTACAATTATTTGTACTAAAATAAGGAAAATTTAAGCCTGGCCAGTAGGTCATAGTTGACAAAAGCCAAAAATACAATCAGCTCACGATTTTTTTTCTCACCTGAGAATATAAACATGCAACAGGTAAAACAGGTAATGAGGAAGAGCACAGGTTCAGTTCTGCTCCTCTTGCTTCACCTCCTAAGTTAGTTCCACACCTCCAGAGCTATGGGGTGCCAAACCACAGCTGCCAGACCAGCACTGGGGAGTGGGAACAGGCTGCTGCTTTGTATCCCAATGGAAAACATAATCCATTTAGATTTCTAAAAGGACTTGATTAGACATTTAAGCAACTTTTTTGCAGTAGCAATTTAAATGAATTAGTTATATTTTCCAGCCTAGTGAATGGATCAGACAAGCAAATCATGTGCTACCTTCATAGCACAGCCTGGCCCCACTCGGTGCCGTGCACCCAAGCTGCTCCCCAAGAGTCAGGGAGCTCTCCAGCCCCACAGGACCTGAGCAGGGTGAGCAAGGCAAACCTGCAGGCAGTGGCCAGATTCTACCCAGAATTCAGATCTTATCAGGCAACACTGCTAATAAGACAGCTCCAAAATCTTGCTGGGAAGTCAATCAGTAGATCAGAGCAGAGCTGAGTGAGGTAACCAGGGCTGGATACACACAGTGATTGCTGGGCAGGTCCCCAGTGACAAGGCAGGTCTGTGGTCAAGCTGGCAAGTCAGTCTGTTGCTCAGGGTCTGGATCAACAGGACCCTTGGACAGGCACAGGCACAGCTCTGGCTGAGCTAGAGACTGATACTTCTGTAGCATCACCCAGACACACTGACAGCCCAGGGCTAGGCTGAAATGGGGCTCCTGGGTCCACAGACTGGTGTGTAGGTGGAGACCCCAGATGAGGCTGGTCAGGCCCATTAAGGTGCCCTGACATTAATCTGACTGTGCAAGACAAACATTTGCAGTTTTATTTCAGCAAGAACCTCAGCTTGGAGCTGGTGTTTGTCCATATCGTGGAAATAAACAAGTGCCAGAAAAGCTACAAAGAGAATGAAATGAGTATGCCAGGAGACATTTATGTCTGAAAAGGATTTTGCCCTGAAGTATCCACCCCTGCACAGCTGGGATGTGCTGTGTCCCCTGGGTTGTTCATTTGGCACCAACCACCTTGGGTAGCCACAGCCAGGAGTCCCACCAAGCAGTCTTGTCCTCCCCACAGCTTGGGTGGCATTAGCTCTGACAGGCTGAAGGTTTTCCTCAGCTGCTGCAGCATCTGCCCACACTCCTCTGACATGGAACTAACTTCCACATCCAGACTCTGGGTTACAGAGTTCCAGTGCAAGTGAAAACACCAGCCTTTATTGCCAGAGGTGACTAAAACTCAGCCAGATGAGATGTGTATTTTTAAAATAATGATTATTTTACAATAAATCCACACAGTATTTGCTTTTGTGAAAGCCAGAGAGCGAGATAAGAATTTGCAGTTTGAAAATTCAAATTGAAAGATGGATGGGAAGTGAGATGTCCTGGATAATTTAGGGATTTGGAATGGGGTCTTTTTCATGAGTTCATACATCAGCAGAAGACTGAAGAGAGGAAACCCAGCAATCTGATAAGATTCACTGGTAAGGAGATGCAAACAAAACACTCTGGCCCAGATAAAAAAGTTGTCAGTGCAAGACCCTCTCAGCTTATTATCCTGCCCTTTGGCAGTCCCTTTGCATCCCTGCTTCAGCTCCAGCTCTGTTTAACTCCCTATGCAGGTGTGAATTGAGCCTTTGACCCAGAATTCCAGTGCTTGCTTGCAAGAAAAAATTCTGTCTTGGCGACAAACCCCTTCCCTTTGGCAGCCTGAGTTGTGCTGAGGCTCCAAGCTTTGTCTCCCTCCTAACCCTAACCTCAACATTAGGAGTGGGCTAAGTCTTCTCTGGCAAACCCTGGCCCTGCCCCAGTGAGCAAAACTTCTGAGGGGCTAGTCCTTCTGGCAACCCCCCCTTTCCTTTGGCAGCCACTTTCAAACTTCTCATTTTGTCTCAAAATCTGTTTGTTAAAGTAACATGTCTTCTGTCTAAAACGAAATATGTTTGTCTTTTTATTTTTATACACATCAGACAGTTGTCCTCATAGTGAGCTCTCATGTATATTTTTCATGCATTCACAGTCTGCATGAATAAGCAACTGGAGGCACTTGAAGGGATACAAGCTATGTCTGCCTTTGTCTGCCAAATAATCTTTTCTTCTGTCCCTGAACCCTGAACAAGAAATTATTATAATTCTACCGTGCAAACACAGCCAGGCACAAGATATTACTTACATGTTTCAAGATTAATTGTTTTTTAAAAAAAAGAATTTTAAAAATCTCACATCTTTTGAAAATAATTAATAATTTTTTGTGGCCCCTGGTACTTAGCCCTCACACAGGCCACCCAAAGAGGCTGCAGCACCTGGCTGCTTGTGGCTCCCCAGCCACGCCCAGCTGTGCATCCTCAGCAGAGACTTGTCCTGCACACCAGGGTCCCCACGCAGTCCCTCTGGCCACTGTGGGCACCCCTGTCGGTGGAGATGAAATTACCAGTGCATGGAGGTGACTGATTTGCTTCCAGAAAGATACATTGTCACAGAATATTAATTTTACTGCAGCCTCATTGGAAGGGAGTGGTAAAGCAGCAAGGCAAGCAAACAGCTCCTGGCACCGTGGGAGTACTAAATGCCCAAACCATCAGGCTTCTAGTAAACTAAATTTCAGCAGGCCCTCCCAGTCTCACATTTGTTTACTCCCCAGTTTGCTAAAGCAAACACAATGCCTGTGTAAGGTGAGAGCTCTTTCAGAGGTCAGATGCTGCTGGGTCAAGTCAGTGGATCTGTTTGCAAATAGTTGTTTTTAAAACAGAGATTATAAAAATGGTGAAAGGACCTTAGTACCTAAATTTTGTGTTTAGGGCAGTCAGTCTGCCAACACCTAGGATTGCCCAAAGTGAAGCAAAACAGGGTAGTGAGGAAGAAGAAAGGAGGATGGAGACATGACTTTTCAGCAGGAGAGGTATATCCTAATGTGGTACCTGGGAACTGGTTGATAATTCTCTCCCAAGCCATTCAAGTCCTCCACCCATCTCACAGAGGTAATGACCTTTAGCCTGAGGTTCAGCAAAGCCCTCCACGAAGTTTTTTAGTGTCATTTCAGCTTGGTACCTGGATGCAGAAGTCACACAGGGCAGCTGGGCACATGGTGAGGAGCAGACACAGTGCTGGGACAGCAGGAGCTGTGGCACAGAACACCCAGAACAGCCACAATGCTCTGGAGTGGGCAAAACACTTTAAAAGGTGCTGAGAGAGAAGCCCCCTATAAAGGAAAAGGTGTTAACAGAGACAAAACCACACTGACTTCCTATATCAAATGCTGAGCACTTGCTTCTCACAGGGATTCTCTCCAGTCCTTGCCCTGTGTACAACTCCTTTATGCCTCAGGTAGCACCTGGAGCCTCCCATGCTGTCATCTCTTCCTTCTCAGCAGAGAGAAGGAGCTTTCCTTTCCTTGCAGGAGCTTTGCTTTCCTTTGCCTTTTTCCCCTGTCCCCCACCCTGCTTGCAAAGCCCAAAATGGCTGACTGAATGCTGTTTGCAGCCTTGTAGGCAATATTCCCCAAATCCGTTTGTTTTGGCATGGTGGATGCCCCGCTGGATCTCACTGCAGCATGGCTCCTCGCTGCTGTGCCAGGAGCAGACAGCAGGCACTGCCCACAGGGGCAGGAGCTGTGGCTCTGATGGATGGTCTGCTTCTTACAGAGGTGTAACAGGCAAAGCCAGTTGTATTTGATTACACCCCAGGTAGCACGGCTTCTGAAACTGAGAGGGTGAATGAACCAGGTTGGAATAAGCAAGTGTATTAATTAGTATGCTGATAGCTGAATAAAGCTATTTTAAAAATCACTGAACAGCACTGCACTTTACTATGATTGCAGAGATTATGTAAGAAGATGATTAAAACCAGGTCCCTGCATCACAGACTGATCCGTGTTTTAGGAATTAAAAAACAAAGCTGTACAGGAATGAGAGGAGACTGTTCTATTTTAAAAGGTTCTCTGTCTGCCCTAATTAAGGGCAAAGGAGCCATATCATCAATGTTTTCATTGTCATTCTAACTCATCATATTTTTCTATCATATTTTTCCAATAAGCCATTTTTTTTTGAGGACTGGGTTTGTACATATGGAAATGTCAGCTCAGGAGGGATCTGCTGCATCATCCCACAATACAAAGCCATTTTACAGGGTGTCCCTGATGCACAGCTTTTGCCTCCTATGGTGCACCTACCAGGAGTGTTTTCTCCTATTTTTTGATATACTACCACTCATTAAAAAAGCAGGAAAAGCAAAACGTGGGCATTACCTTTGTGTATTATCTAACAGATTGGAAACAGACAGATAAGGAGAGGCTCTATCTCAGCAGCAGGAAGATGCTGCATTTCAAGACCAAGCTACCAAAAAATATGCTGTTGTTTTCAATGACAGTTATTTGGGAAAAGCCTCTAGAAACTGATTGTCATTAAAGACCTGGAGAGAACATTGCTTATGATGATAAGCAGAGATTTTAAATTTTTGTTTACAGTCTCCTGCATGGTAATGCTCAGATTGCTGTATATACACAATCATTATTTGATTCCTTACACCACAGTGAATAGCAGCTCTGCTGATCAAATATAAAGTGGCAACCAATCCTAATGCAAATAGAAATATAAACAAACCCTGCAGATTTATAGCCAATAAAAATTATGTCAAACAGTATAAGATGAAAAGCAGAGTGTATGCTTGTTATTAAGTCTGACAGATGTTTGCTGTAGAGTGTTTCCATGAAGTTTCTCACCATAGTTAATCATCTGTACTTTATGATGAAGTTTAAAAACCCCTTTAATTATCTTACATGGATTGAATGTGTCCACTCAAATTATTGCACTCTGTTAAAGTTGAAGATTTATTCCTTTATAAAATTTCTTTAAGAAGCAGACATCACAGAATCAATTGTTACTTCATTTCCTGGCATAACACAGGATCTGGAGCATACAGAACAAAGCCTTTTGTCATTATTTACATTCTCTTCTTTCTTTCTAGGCAACTTCCCCAGCCAGCTAGTGTGCATTATGACAACAGAAGGGTCTCGTGCCACCTCTTCACAGGGGAGTCTGTAGTACCAGATGCTGTTGTGTGAAGACAGGAATTTAACATGCAGGCCATACCAGTGTGGGCATTTTGTGTGTAACCATTTTGTGCAGACACCCATCAAGTACCTGCACATGCAAGCAAGGTGGGTGAGCTGGGTGCCCATGTTTTCCCTCAGGTGCCCTGAGCTCTGTCTGCCTCATTTATTCAGGTCCCTGGGGCTCGCATCACTGGCCAGCAGCTGCTGAACTTTAGTGAGAACACAGAGATGTCTGGGTGGGGTCATGTCTTAGAGCCACAGTCTCACTGGAAAGCAGCCAGCCTGTGCTGCCCGGGCTGTTTGAACTTCTGTAGCCAAAATTTGGAGTGTAAAAGCTCATAAGTCTCATATGGCCCATGTCACACACTTAAACAGCCCCTTCTATTTCTACATGGTGAGGAGGGGCAGGAGCCCTGCCATCCCATTCTGCCAAGGGACTGCTAAAGGGAAGACATGTAAAGGCTGGGAGGACAAGAGGCAGCTGGGTGCCCATACCAAGGGCGGGCACCTTAGCCATGGGAGTTCTTCTGCCCATGCAGCCCCTCCCAGAGTGCAGCCATGGCACCTGCCCCTCTGTGCTCCTCAGGGCAGGGCAGGCCCTGAGCAGCAGCAACACAACCATGGCTGAGGTGCTGAGGGACCAAGGTGCTGCAGTGGCCAGAGGAGATGAGCTTTCAGCACAGGGGTGGCAGTGTCACCCATGTGGCAGCTGCCCAGGAGGGGGTCACAGCTGGTTTTAGCCCAATCAGGGCTGAGGTCGACAAAAAGGAGAATCAAGCCACTGGGTGGCACTGCTGCAGGCAGTCAGAGGGGTGGGGAGTGCTCCTCCTCTGATGGATTTTGCAAAGGAACCCACGCCAGGACAGGAATTCCTGCAGTGGCTGCAGGCAGGCATGCTGCAGCAGGGACACCCCTGAAGAAACAGCAGCAGGAAGACCTGCTACAATAAATCACCTCACCTGGCCATGCTGCCCAAGGGCTTGCCAGAGGCATTTTGACAAATCGAGAACAATCCATGGTGTAAATAAGGGTGCTGAGTCTGGAAAGGAGGTAGGACAGGTGTTTATATAGTGTTTGATTGTTTAAATTGCAGTTGCACAGGAAGTTGGTAGCACAGCTGGCATTCAGCACATCTCTCATAGCATGCCTGTGCTAAAGGGCTTAAGACCCTTCTGCAATGCCCTGTGCTGAAACAAGCTCACGACCAGGCTCTTGGCAAGCTTGCTGGCTTGTACATAAAGGCTAAAATGTGTTCTGTGGAGACTGCAGGTCTCCTTGCTCCTCTACACGTCACTACAGATCCATCCACTGACTCTACGTGATCCTTGCCTAACTGGTGGCAGATAGGAGGGAGATCCATTAGAGGAAATGGTTCACAGCACAGTTAAGAGGTTTTGCCTTCTCATCAGTCAACTCTCATCTCGTCTCCTTGGCCAAGTTTCTTCTCTCCTTGTTCAATCGCAGCAGCAGTGGGCAGTGAAGATCGGTTACAAACTCTTCCAGGCAATGCATGGAAGTAGCAATTACCTGGACCGATACTGAGCTAGGGCACTTTTATGCTCTTTTCTCTGTATCTCAGACATTTGCTTCTTCTGCTCCGCTTTCTCCTGGGATGTTCACATCCATCTTGTCCCTCACAAGCCTAGTGCGGTATTTTCCCATACCAACCACTCTGGATGGCATCAAGACAAGAGAGGGGGACTCTCAGGCCAGCTGAGTTCCAGCTTCAGCAGCCATACATTCTCATTACATGGCCAAGAAACCACCCTCTCTGCTTCAGCAGCGCTTCAAACCAGCCGAGACAAAGTTTGATGGACGAACTGAGAGGCTATCTTTTTTCTCAGTCCTTTTCAAAATTAACCTATAGATATTTAGGGCTGTTAACAGAACCCTTTCAAAAACAGAGTCTGAGGAATGTTGTGACTTGTAAGATTGTGCTATTCAATTTTAATTGGAGAAAGCTATTAAACCATTACAATTTTTTAATACTCTGTATTGTTCAGAGAATTCTTCTGCACTGTTTTCTTCAACTCTAGACTTAGGTGGGAGGATTGATGCACAGATTACAAAGGTATGTTTTTCAGGATGTTATATATATGCCATTAGACTTTTTTTTTACTGGATCTCTTCTGATTATAGTTGCTAACTTAGAAAAACCCAAAAAACCCAAACTAAAAAAAAAATCCAATTCCCAATGAAATCAGCTTTGTTTCTGGGCTGCAAAACTGATGAAAAAGGAAGATCAGACCCTAACTTAAATCGGTTCAGTATGTCTAGCCATTTGCACATGACAGCAAATTAACATGAGCTGGTATCTACAGTGGTGAATATTCAGGTAACATCCCACAAGGGCCAGAACTACTTAATAATGAAGGAATTAATTAGTTAAAAAAAAACCCAAACAAAACAATCACTGTTGTTCTGTCTGAATGTGTGGGCATATTCTGAAACTAATATTCACACAAATACAATAGTTCAATTGATGCAACTCAGTAATTTTTATTGCAACTGGAAGACAATACATCACAGAAACTTTATGGTAGGTTTTGGGAAAGTGTTATTTACAATAATAATTGATGAAATAGTTTGTCTTTGGCAATATGATTACACATCAAGAAAATGTAAAATGCAAGTATGCCTCTAAATCAACAATTTCATATTTCCTAAAGATCAGCTGATTGCACTTGCCTTCGGACTGCTCATTTAGGTAAACACAAATACAACTTAACATCACTGTTCATTCCCCGTCACAGTTCATATTTTAATATAGATGAAATTGGCAGTTTCAGACGCCAAGTACAGGAAAAAAAATTGGCTTATCACTGTACTAAATTAACTTATTGGCCAGTTAAGGTCCTGTGACCCTTAAGCATTGATACTAAATCTCTTGGTCTTTTGATTGCTTTATCACTTTTTCTGTAAAACAAAATACTTCAGAAATTACAGAT
This sequence comes from Buphagus erythrorhynchus, assembly GCA_013400855.1. Lineage (NCBI taxonomy): Eukaryota > Metazoa > Chordata > Aves > Passeriformes > Sturnidae > Buphagus > Buphagus erythrorhynchus. The sequence goes on along the minus strand of VZTT01064915.1, from coordinate 29,017 downwards.
CAGAGTATAAAAAAAATGTACAAGTTCATAATGCTTTTCATACACACACACAAATCATTCCCCCCAACATTTTACATCATGGCAGTTTTAAGTAGTGAGTGTGAATGATGCAGGCATGGAACTGGTTATCAAATACAGGTATGACTTTCAATTGCTGTCCCACACACATACTCAGGAAATGTACAATGCTCTAGGAACTTAAAAATGTACTCAAGTTCAATGTCATCCAAACAAAAAATAGAAGGTCTTGGGATTTCAGGCCAGAGTAAACAGATGAAAAAAGATTCCCATTTCTAGATTGTCAGCCATTCCAGAGTCCAGCATGTAGTTTTAGTATTCGGTAAAATCCCTTCTAGCACTGAAGGCCAGCACAAGTTGTCATTTATGCCTTAAACCCTCGGATGATGAGCTCCTATAACTGCTGGCCTGATCCAAAGCCTCATGAAATCCACTGAAAATAAAAATGTGAAACAAAACCCCCTTTCACTGATTGTGAAAGGATGTAACATCAGGCCAATATTCCCCTCTTTGCAAAAGGAAATGTGATACAGTAGAAAAACCGTTATATAGCTTCAGATAAATATACCTTGTTTTCAATGCTAAAACAAAACCCAAACTCCCCAAACCAGGAAAGGCTACTTATTAGAACAACTCAAAAGTGACCTTTAAACCATTTCTGGTTTTAAATGTATACCAGCAGAATACAGCACCATAGACACATTAGGTTGAGACTTTTTTTTTTTTGGTCAGTGAAGCTAGTACTTGTTTGCTGAACTGTGGAAGAATTATAAGGTCATGTACATGATCAAAGATAAAGCAACCCAGCTGACAAGTCTCTGCTTAATTCAAGAATAACCAGTACTAAAAATAAAAAAGCAAAAATAAAAATCCCTAATAACCACCATCAATTAATACTTTCTAAATAAAAGGGGATTAACAGATGAATTTACAAATGTATGCAGATTTATACAGAACACCGAATGTTGTGTGTAAATCCTTATAAACTTCATCTCAAAACAGAAACACACAAAATGTATAGTTTGACTTACACATCCCATTTCAAAGGAAAAGAGACATCATTACAACTTGGTAACTGTGCTAATTGCAATATAAATCAAACAGAAATTCAGAGTTTGGCAGGTAACTAAGAAGAGGGTTATCACTTAGGTTATATAGTAAAGTGTTGATGTATATTACATAGAGTAGTATAAATAATAAAAAAGTATTATTTAAATTAGATCACAGTGCTGCATTATGTGCATAACAGTGTTTGATATATTACTGGAGGGCTGTGAAGAACACTACTAGAACTTAACTGGTCAGACGGTCAACACTGATACTCTGTAACAATCAGGAGGATGTATGGTTCAAATGCTCTTTTGGTGGCAAAGTTAAGAAAATGTTTCAAAGTATTTCCTATAAAATATGCCAATGAACTATTCAGGGAGTAGTGATGTGCCCAAAGGAGCTGGGTTTGCATTCTCCAGGAAGTGAAGTAAATTGCATTGGAAATGCATTTTCTCAGTAGTCTGATCCTGGAGCACAGGAGAGTAATGTTTTCAAAAATGCCTAGGGTCGGATTAAAGCAAGAATTGTAATACCAATAATAGTAACAGTGAAATGGTAAAGGCTTCCAGGAGCACTTGGACGTCTATAGCTCCACTGACTGCAAAGGAGACCAGACACCTTCAAGTTCTAGAAAACCTCAGATTGTGCACTCTCAGAGCCACAGTATGATTCTTGGGGTGTCCTGTGCAGGGCCAGGAGTTGGATGAGTCCCTTCCAACTCAGCGTATTTTATGATTCTATAATCTATATCTTTAGATGGATTGGGATGGGAGCCAAAATCTTAGTGAAAATAAATTACCACTACTAAGAAACCAGACAAAGTGTTGTTTTGGTAATTTTATCCATGGTGCCATTTGGTGTACAATTTAGGATTTCATTGTCTGCTAAAGTATGTCAATGTATCTCTACCTCACTCCAGTGAAGAATGCAGCCTCCAGCTTTTTTCTGGACCTTTTCCACAGGTAGACAGTAAATCAGCTGAACACTGGGAGCCAATGCACCTCCTTTGGGATTCCCTTCTCCCATTAAGGTAGGAGAGGAATCAGAATATGAACCTCAACTCAATTCCTGGAGAGAAGAGAACAGTCTCAGGACAGTTCCCCAGTCCTACAGGGCACACCTCCTCACTCCCACATTTGGCTTTTCAGCTGTAAAGCCCTGTGATATTTGTAGAACTACTGCCAGTTTTGCCAGGAGAAGATCAGAAGCAGACTGCTTTCAGAAACAGCTATGGGGTGATACATTTAAGCTGTTCAAGACCTGTGCAGAATCTGCACCAAAATGCAGTAGGACATCCAACTGCTTGCAGAATGCAAGCATGATCAGCAGATTTCACCTCCCTGGAGATGCTGGTGAAATCTGCCTATGGCATTAGCTCTGGCCTGCAAGAGCTTCTTGCTGCAAAAGGCATATTCCAAAGGAACTTGCCATGAAGTCCAGCAACCCTTACAATTCATGCCTATGTGAAACTCGCCACTGAACACTTGCTGACCTTGCCCACACCTGTCTTGGAGAAATGCTAATTTGGCAATACAGAGTGAGAAGAAGGGTAAGTTAGAGATTTGACAACTTCTCACCCCAAAATGGCTTAGAAGGAAAGCAAACAAACAAAACCACACCACCTCCTATCTGGCAAGTGAGACAGTTTGTAATACAGTGCAATTACCTGTCCGTTTTGACATCATTCAGTTGAAGTAAAGACAACTCAATTAAAAGCTAACATCGTATTTCTTGGAAAAATCAATTTCAGTTCTTATACAAAAAAAGGAGAACTTCTCTGATGGAGTAGAACCAGTTCTGACAAAGTTGCCATTGTCAGCCAGGCACAAATATGGTTTAAAAGGTGACTCCTAAATACTCTATACAATCCAAATTATGTACTTCTCATCAACAGTCAGAGTAAGCATCACTAAGGACAAGTTGTTTTTAAACACCAGAAAAAAATCCATTGATGGCAGCCCAAACTGCTGGTTCCTGAACATAACTTTGTAAAATCCTACCAAAGAATACCTTCCTAGCAGATCAGACTNAAGTCTTAGATAGGTGTTATATATATATATATCTATATATATATCTGTATAAAGATAACCTGCCTAATTAGATATTTATGCAAAATGACTGTTTTCTAAGATGAGTAATACTAGTGGTAATTATATATTTAGCCACCAAGAGTCCACATTAATGAATAGTACTTATTCAGCAGATACTGATCTCATTTGCACTGACACACTGCAATCAGAGAAGTTGCTCTGGAATTGGTGTTGTGGACAGAATCTGGCCACTGGCACATAAACACGTTGCTTTCTCTTGAGACAGAGATGGCTGAGCCATGGTTTGTAATTTCTGCCACTAGATTTTTCAGTGCTGCTTTTTGGTAAATATTAAGCCACTCCCAAGATGATACAACTATGCATTAATAAGCAAAGGTGGTGGCAAAGTGATACTGTAGTATCTTCTATTTCAAATTACTCTCCATAAGTCTTTAAAAGATGAAGACTGAGTTCTCTTATACAGGGTTGTGTGGTTCACTGCCTACAGACTTTGGCTGTGGAGAGCATGGACCTGGGAAGAAGCAGATTATCCCAGTCTGATCAGACAAGGGAAATGTTATGGCTCATTCATCTCTGTGCTACCTGTCCAAGGGACTGGTCCTTCCTGTTTTCCCCAACATTATCTAAAGGGCTGCAGGCACAAAAGTTAGCATCTATGTACTCCTGACTTAACTAGTGCTGGGAATCAACCCTTCATGCAAACTGAGAGGAACAAGGCTGTTTCTTGTACTATCCATGGCTCTCTCCTTTCTTATCTCTAAAGCTGGCAGCTGTGCTGAGCTCTGGCAGCTGTCAGGAAGCTCCTGGATCCCAGGACATGCTGGCTGAGATGGGAGGAGAGGCACACTTCCGCTGTGCTGCCCTGTTCTTTACAAAATGCTTGCGGAGCAGACCAGCCTGTCCTTCAGTCCTTCCACCTCCTAACTGAGCACACACCACAGGCAACTTTTAGCTCACTGCACTAAGTAGGAAGTCAAACCCTTCTCTAACTCACTCTTCATAAACTAGATCCATCTTGGTGAAACTGCTGCCTGAAACAGCTGTTAGTGGTAAATCTAAACCTATTCTCTTTAAGAAACCGACCATTTTGTTCTCTTAAGTGGTTGGTTTCTGGGATTTTCTTTTTGCCTCTAGGATATTCTAAGTGTAGAATTTTTCATGCCAAATGCAAGAATCCAGGTGAGAGAGACTGTTTTGTTTATTTCACAGCTTCTCTCTGCTGTAGTGGTTTTCAGTCTCACAGTCATCCTTAGCAGGAGAGTAGCACTGTACCTGAATCACACTCCCTGTAACACTGCTTTTTATCCGGACACCTCCATAAGGCTCTTAAATAACTTCAAATTTTCATGGCAAATTAGCAAAGCTATTTTCTTGTCTACTTATTCCTGAATAAAATCAGAGAGTTTCCTCAATTAACCTCCCATTATTCTCTTGATTCTGTCATACACACTCACTACTAAATTTGCCCTCAGATTATTGCGTCATGTTACACATGTACAGACGAAGAAAAGACACACTTTTTTTCTTTTTTTTTTTTTCTTTTTTTAAACAGAAGTAGGGAGAGGGGGGC
>VZTT01064915.1:0-19529 GCA_013400855.1 Buphagus erythrorhynchus | reverse complement strand
AAGAAGGCACTGATTCTGTGCAATGCTTAACTCCTGCTGAAAAGATGGAGAGTAGGATGCTTGTCATTGAGTAAAGCTATCATCACTGCCATCTGCCAGTTTACCAGCCTTGAACCTCTCTGTCAGTGAAAAAAAATCCAAAAAAAACCAAGGCTGTTTAAACCTTCACATGATAAACTGACTTAAAGCCTACTTTTACCATCTTTGTGCTACCATTGGAGTGCATTTGCACACTTGAACACTTGAGCTTGAACTATATGTTTCTTAAGAGGAATGGCACAGTGGCAAGTCCAGAGTATTACTGCTCTTCTACTTTAAAAAATGGGGAAGTAAGTTTCAGGCAATGGACCTCATGTATGGTTTCCTTACACAAGAAACAGCAGAGTATTACACATTTCTGAAAGGCAAGGTTGAAAGTGAGAAAAATAAGAGTGGTATGTAATTCCACAGTTCCTGTTCATCTAAATGCCCTTGTCTGCAAGAGCTCACTGAGATAAGAAACCCCCTTGCACTGATGAATCAGTGACAGGACAATGCTAGAAGGCAGCAAATTCATCAGTCATTCCAAATGTTATTTACAGTGCTTTCAAAGAAATGTATAGAATAGAAGGTACGCTTATTAGCAAAGAAAGCCTCTTGCCAACCTCTTTTGCTCAACAAAATTACTTTCACCTAGATTTCTGAGTAGATGTATGATCCATAAATTCCATATAGAATCCAGAAGGAATACACAAAGCTCCTTCAATTATTAATAACTAAGTGCAATGTCGTTCTTGATTGTGCAGCAAGCCAGCTGCATTTACTCTGTGATGGCTTGCAACGGCAGGGGTTGTCATTAGAGGATGCCAAATGCTTAGAAGAAAAAATCATCCATACTAAGCTAGTTATAAGGTGAATTTATAACCAACTCCTTAAGATCAGCCATTACAAGGAAGCATGTGATGAATTTTAAGTGACAGATTTTTCATTTTTGGGGTAAATTTACATTTAAAGATGTTAAAAATTATCATAAATTAGCATAAAATTAAAGTTATTTGATTTTACTAGGCAGCTAAAAGTCAGAGCAATATGGCTCACTAAAAATCACACGCTACTAATTTTCAATTTAAAAGTAACAAACAATTCTTGCTCCAAGGAAATAAATACAGGACAGAATAGGTGGGAACTCAAATGATTCCTACTGACTGCAAGTGAACAAGGCTTCTAACGGATGTGATTTAAACCAAGATGCCCATTTCTATGCTATTTAGATCTACTCGTTAGTTTGTACTGAGAGACCTTCAATAAAAGGAAGGCCACAGCTCCATCGAGCAGTGCAACCACGTGCCAAAGAAATATCCCTGATTTGCCCTGCTCTCGAGTCTCTAGTGTTGCCTTTACATAAAGGGACTATAATTTGGATTCAAAACCTCTGTGCAAGGGACTTACTCCAGATCCCAATTCCTTCAAATCAGCATAAAAACAGAATGAAATGCCCAGGGAGTACAGAGGGACGTCCCAGGGGAGGGAGGGTGTACTACAGGGTTAGCGTCCCATAGTCAGTGTCTGCAAACAGAGATGCTGGTAAAGAAAAACAGAAGTTCACAAGGAGGTGCAAAAAAGGAATTGCTTTAAATAAAAAAGGGGGAGAAAAGGAAATACCAATACACTTCAGAAGAAAGGCTTCTATGGTGGAACTGGTCAGGAAATGGATAGCGTTTGCATCTCAGAAAAATCTTTGGGTTTCACTTACATTTTGAAAGATTTCCAACCAGTTCTGCTTGAGGAAATACAAAAGGAAGAGAAAGCAGGTCAAGGAGAGAATTAGCAAAGGATATTTGCAGAAAAGTAAAAAGTTATACAGGCAGAGTACTTTAGGATATTCACAACATCAAAAGTCATGAACCCTGGAAGTAAATTAATCTGATCTGTATCTTAATATGCAATAGCTCAAACATTAGATGAATTACTTATAACTGGTATCAGTAGATTAGTAAGAGCTGAATGAACTAATATCTAAACAATTCATATTCCACACATGCTTCTGCGACATCTCAAACTCTACACTGCTCTTATACAATCATATATTCATTACAAAATGAATCTGTGATCTACTTAGTTCAATCTAGACCATCAGTGGACAGAACTCCCCTGGGTTTCAGGACACAGATTTTGGCTAGCTCAATCTATTTTTGCTCACAGTTCTGGTTGTAACTCTCACTTTGTTACTGAAACACTAATAGATTAACAAGCGCTTGCTCTGATGTTGAGTATTTTTTAAATTACAGAGGGGAAGAAAAGGTGTTTAAGAATTCTGTGCTTACTATAACAATGAGGGGAAATTTATTTTCATAAATATTTTTTTGTTCAGAGCTTTATTTCAGAATTTCCAGAAACTGACATATTTTCATGTTTTAAAGCAGTGGCTTGCTCTTTCAGGAAAGTTGATGGGACAGTATCTAGAGCTTTTCATCCTACTGACATCGACTATCTTATTTGCTTGAGGGAACTTAGCCTAAGGCAATGTGCACAGATTGTTTTTAGAGTATTTCCAATTGGTGGTAGCACAATGACACTCACTACTCAAACAGTGCAGATATAAGTTTGGACTTCTGGAAGTCTGACTTTATTCCCACTGTTAATAGATACTAATTCTGCTACCAATGTCATCAGAAGCCAGATGGGAATCCTGGCAGCTGGGTCTCAAGTCAGAGGAAATAATGTCCTTTGCACAGTGTTAGTGCCTCTGCCTTTCAAAGAGATCTTCCTCAGGAGGAGACAAAAGTAAGTCTGTCATTTTACCAAGTACAGGCATATCTTCCTTAAATTTCTCTTCTAGCTTGAAAGAAAGATAGGCAATCACATTGTGTTTGCAAAATGGCAAAGGTTTTGCTGAAAAATACTTACTGCATGTCACACTTGAGACAGATATATTCCTTTGATGAACAAAGAAAACCTATGTGGAGCTTAAATATCACCTTAATCTACCTCTGATCCTTCTGGATGACAGATACTGTGTACCCATAGATGACAGTTTTTGTACGTAACTGGAAACACACAGTTAGAAGACACAAAAAAACAGTACAGGTAAGCTGGGTTTGTAGATTTTGACACATTTCAGGTTTGCTTAAAAAAACCCACTTTTTTATTTCAAAGGGAAATTCAGTTCAGTCAGAACTTTCGGCTACATCTAGCTGAACTGCTTCTTAAAACCACTACAGACCAGCAGACAGAAGGATGAGCAAGCATATGAAAAGCAAGTGGTGCTCACTTGCTCTATGATGAGATTCTGTCAGGGGTTTCTGAGTTAAAAGTCAACAGTGAGATGCTCACAATAGTGACAGAAGCTCTTACAAAGGTACTTCAGAGAAAAATTGTATGCAAAGGACCACAGCAAATACAATTCATGAACTGCCAGCAGTATCAGCAGCAGATCTGAAATTAAGACAAATGGAGCCCTGTGCATTTTGTAAAGAAAGAATAATCAAGTCAATCAGCATTATTATCCTTTAATTACTAAAGGACTCCTTTGGCTCCCATGGATAACTCATCCTGCCTGTTAGAGCTTGGGAGGGGAATGCAATGCAGCAGGGACAATCTGGGGTTTATTAAGCTGAACATGCCAGTGGTAAGCACTACAAAGATACAATTAAGAATTTATGGAAGGAAATACCTACCAATTCATTTATCTAAGCAAAAATAGTAATTCACAGATAATGTGAGTGAATGATGGTAATTCTACTTATGCTTTGGCATCTACTCTGCACATGCTTCTTATGTTTGCTTTATTTAATCACTGATTGAATGGCTGCTTCAAGGGAGGAAAATAGAAGCAAAAATAAAGTCAGCATGAGAAATAAAGTCACAATAATAAAAGCTATGCTCAGGAATAATCTAGTAATTGCCCTATAATTTTAAAGTGCTAATAATTCTAAATAACCTTTTTCCATCTTCAGATCAGGTTAAACACAAAACTCATTCTTGTTATGCCCCAGTGATCAGGAGTTGCATAAGGAACTGTGGCATTAATAGCAGAAGAGCAGGTCTTTTAAAATCTACTCATGATGAAGTACGTAAGGTTTGTTAGTGCTGCATTTTGGGGTGTTTTATTGTTTTTCTGATGGTTTTTTGTTGGTTTATTTTTTATTCCTCAAAATCAAGGAAGAGTTGTAGCTCTGCTGGTGCATGTGCACTTGCTTCCCTATGAAGAAGAAAAATTTTATCTTGGAAACTTAAATAGAAAACTTAAATAGGAAACTTTTTACTGAGGGAAATTCTTTGGGAAGCCTGTTTGCAATTTACAGATAATTGTGATATTCCTTGAGAATGTCTGTGTTTAACCCCAGCCAGCAGCTATGCAGCTGATTGCTCTTCCCTCCTCCCGGTGGGACTGGGAGGAGAGCTGGAAAAAGGCAACCATGAGTTGAGATACAAATACTTTGAAATAAAGTAAATAATAACAAAACCAGTAACAATGATGATAAAGATGATGAAAAGAGAGGTAACAAAAAGTGGAATAAAACACAAGAAAGATAAGGGATGCACAACACAACTGCTCCCAACTCAGCCCATCCCTCAAGAGCGATCAGCTCCTCCCTGCCAACTCTCCAGATTATGCTCTACGGTATGGAATATCCCTCTGGCCAGTTCAGGTCACCCTGCTCCCTCTCAGCCTCTTGTGCACATGCTCACTGGCAGAGCATGGGAAAATGAAAAGTCCTTAACTTGGGACAAGTTCTGCTCAGCAACTAAACCATCAGCATATTATCAACATTATTCTCATACTAAAGCAAATACACAGCTCTGTACTGGCTACTAGGAAGAAAATTAACTCCATCCCAGCCAAAATCAGGATAGAGAAAGTACAAATATTTGGTGAAGAAGAATTGGATGTAATTTCCCAATAAATTTTATTTTTAACCTGCAGTAATTTAAAACCCAAGGTACTTCTAACAAACAGTAACAAAAAGTACAAAAAGTAATCTAACCTATTACCTAGGCATATGCAGCATATAAAGAAGTTTTTTTAAAAAATTACCAAGGATATTTTGTAAAACATCTTCTGCAAAATAACCTGAACCAAATTACAAGGCCTATGCTAAACAGCTAGTATGGTTCTCTGTTGGGGTGAATTTCCATCAACCTCACCTCAGTGGATCTGTCCACATTAGGCAGATGAGAGGCTTAGGCTCAGTAGTTCTACTGCAGGGCAGCAGGACTTGGACACAGTCACAAACCACCCACACACTGTAGATAACTGAAGAAAATCACAAACATCATGGTGAAATTGACGTTACATAATCTCAACGTTAGATCAACTTTCAAGCTTGTGCTCTTCCCAAGGGCTGATGTAACAGTAATACCTGACTCCTGTGGAAGGTGATTATATGTGGTAAGAGCTTCCTGCACCTTGCCAAGACGTGTGAATGTCACATGCACTGGCCACTTTGACAGATACTGTTCCTACCAAAGCAACACAGAAGTCTTCCTAGGAAAACATTTAAAAGATATTTTCCAATTGATGATGAGAGGAAGAGCAAGAGCTCATTTTCACAACCAACTCCTTGCTGCATGTAAGGAACTACTGGCTTTGCTTGCTTTCACTGAACACCTCTGCCAGTCAGTATTTTCTTTTCTACATATCCAGACTATCACTGCATTTGCTTTTAGATTCTCTCAGGGAACTATATAGGGATATGGTCTGCCAAAAATACCCCCAAAATATGATGGATCTCATGCTAGACATGCTACACACTGTGCAGCTTTGAAGCGCTATTTTTCCCTGTTGTTTTTGGGTGGGTCTTAGACTTGTCAGCCACTACATGGAAAATATGGATGGTAAACAAGCTAAAAGTGGTGTGAATAAAGTAAATAAAAAGCTACTGTCAAAACACATCCAATTATGCTCTGCTGTGGAGATTTAACACCAGAGGATGATTTTCAAAGTAAAAATAGTGTGGGATGCCTTTCCATTTGTAGATTAGTTTGGAATGAAAGGCCTATTTGTGCAATTTAAGCCAAATGCACTACAAAATAATGATAAGCTCCTCAACTGCAATTCTTTATTCATGGAAAGTCATGTTTGTTAAATAATTTTCAGGAGGGTTTTTTAACCCAAAGTACTTAATTCAATTGTACCTTATTTTATATATAAAATATAAAGCAATTACATGTAATTACAAGGGAAGAGCAACACATCAATACCTTGTGCAGGAACAAAATATGCCAATGCATTCAGTCACACTGTCGAAGATTAACAGCACAGTAAACTTTTCTATTGATGGGAGTTAACACATCAGAAATCACAGATTTCAGCTTCTTAGTCCAATGCTATAGTTTTGGCCTCCTTTCTGAGTAACAGCTTAGTCAAAACACCCCATCTAACTACAACTGCAAATTTAACCCAGGATCAAACTTTTTGTTACTCTGTTTTGGCACTAATGGCATTGCACAACATGAGAACATACTGCAAGTTATTTGCACCAGCTTGGGGGACAACTAAACCAAAGACCATTAAGATATTGAGGAAACAAGACACAAAATGAAATAAACACCTCAGACAGCACGGAAGTGCCAACAGAAGACCAGCATCTTACAGAAGAACCTGTGATTCCTACAAATGGTAACTAAAGAAAAACAGTTATGAGGTATAATTTATTATGCAACTATATGCTACCATGAAAATGCTAATGGTCCCCTATGAGAATGACAAAAACTACCCTCTTCAGGTGGCTTCAGGCCTTTCATTTACAGCACCAAAGGAACATTTCTCAAGAAAGCAGACGTTTGACTTAAAAAGTCTTAGAAAGAAGCTGTCTGGCTTCTCAACATACAGGCAGAAGCATACAATTTCAGCAGAAAACTTAACAGGAGACGTGCTGCACCACTTCCCATGGCTGGCCCATGGGAAGACCTCCCTCCTGGTAAAAACTAGTGGGGAAAATCAACCTTCCTGCACCTAAACAGGTCCGAAAACATCCCCTGTCAGCCTGACTGGACCATCATCCTCTGTGCAGGAATGACAGCTCAATCTGAGCAATCCACCTACTCTTAAATTGCAAAACAAGGCTGCATGGATGGTGTGGTAAATTTCCCCTGCTGCACATTATAAGCAGCAGTTATTCGCATGAGACGACATGAAAGCTAAACACGACAGGTCCTATTTAGTTTTGTGTATCTGAGGAGAGGGGCTGGCACCAAGAAACAGTGTTATTTTAACAGGAACTGATAACAGAAGTATCCAGTTTTAAGAGGACCAGATGATGTTCTAAGAGGCACTGTGAATCCACATTGATCTTCTTCCTAAAGAAATTCTGAAACGTATTATCCCTGAGGGAAACAAGACAAAACTGCCTGCTGAACTCATTCTGTTGAAGAGAGTCCCCTAACTTCTCAAAAGCTTTCAAAGACTCTTGTCTATGTTTCTCTCTGCCTTTCAAGATTTAAAAGAGGGGACATTGCAGGATATTTTAAATCTGAGCAGACATTATGCACATCAGGAATATATTCATAGCAAGCTATTTCTAATACTGCCTAAGGCTGGAGAAGAGAACAAAAAGAATTAGAAATGTCTGCACTGACTAATTAGAAATGCTTTTCTGTGAGACAGAGCAAAACGAACGTAAGCAAGGGAGGGGCAAAATCCCTAATTTCCCATCTCTACATTAACAGGTAGCTGGTAAAGATCCTGTTCTCTACCTGCTGGGAAAAACATGAGAAACAGTCCTTTTGAAAATGTATAAAATTTAACTATACACAGCTTTACAGCACAGCAATCTGAGGATGCCTACACAGAAATAAGTTTTCAAGTGGCCTGGAAGTGAAACAGTTCTATCTCCTCTGTGAGTCAATTCTGATTATGAAGCAGAGTCTAAGCAGGAAATACAGATACAACTCCAGAGAGAATACTGAGACCACTATGTGCTCCATTTAGCTTGAAAACCTCATAAAAATTATATATAATTAATGATCCGGTAGTCCCACGGCTCTGCAATCCCCACTGGAGCAGAATACAAGTCCTGGGTAAATCTAGTTGCAAAGCTGGTGAAGAGAGCTGACCCCTGCTGCTAGCAAGGCCAAGCTGTGGTAAAGAGAGGAACTCTGCAGAATTCTGGAGGATGACCCTTGGGGCTGTAGCCCTTCAGTACAGCAAATGGGAAAAACAGCTGAAGAACTTGCTCATCAAAAAATATAGATTTTATTTCAATTAGTGTCTTCCCCTCTATGCATTTTAAGCATCAAGAGTACATGAATGTCATAGGCTCTCTCTGTCTTTCTCTCCATTTACTGGATGGAAATACTGCACCCAAAGGGCTAGACATTGATTCTGAAAAGGGATAAAAAATAAAAAAAAACCCATGTAAATGGTAATGGAGTAAGATCTACCAAGATACCTTATTTCGCTGCCTTGCAGCCCTTTCCTGAGAAAAGAGAGTGTAATTGGAACAGCACAGTAAAGTGAGGTCAGCACTAATTATGAAACCCCACCCAGAATACCCAACTGCCTGAGCTGAAATAGCTTTTGCAGATACTAAGAGTTCTGAAAGAGGAGAGCAATGGGAGTACACTTGACCAAATTAATCTCTGTCGTGACTGACTGAAAATGGAGCTACACCCTAGGCAAACTGTTCTTCCACCAATAAACCAGCACTGCTTTAAGCAAAACAAACCACTGAACCACAGTTCCTACTGCCATCACTAGATGTCTCTTACTGCCCTGCTTCCTGATAGTTGAGTATCTTAAACAACATTTTACCCTTGAATGTCTCAGTATAACCTTGAAATAAAACTGTACTGAAAGAAAATGCCTCCCAAAGATCTAAGTTAATAACAAAATGACAGCTATATGTTCAAATAGGTTTCAGGGTTTGCTTTAATATTATTGATACTCTTCTCTCTGGTATTTAATCCAGGAAAACGTCTTTAAAAAAAGGGAGAGAGGGAAGGAGCAGGAAATAGCATTTGCACTTAGAAAAACAAGCCACTATAGGAGGTTCTCAACACAAACTGCCTGCAGTTTGCTCGAGAAAATAAAACTGCTTTTCACAAACCACTATGCAACAGACAGATATGCCATGACTACCTCGCAAAAGATGATACCCCAAGAATTTTAGGTGGCAGAGTTTTATTTCATTTAGAACCTCAGAATCATTGGCAAGTAGCAAAATACCTGTTTACCAGAGCTTACATATACTTTTACATTTTCTGCAAAATACTAACTTATTTCATACAGATCCCACAATGATCCACTCTTACCTTACTGCGACAGCCATGCTCCCTATAGGGTTGATTGGCAATGGCCTGGCTCCAGGAAATATTCCTCTACTCAGTACTCGAGCTCCATTTTGTATCACTCCCGAAGGAACTAAAAACAAAACAAAACATAGAATGTTTTTTCTTCTAAAGGAAAAGTTAGAAAAATACAGGAGCAAAATGTGGAACTTAAGCTTCTCAATGTACTGAAAAACCATTAGACAGGCTTGTGCAGTGCACTGCTTACCTTGGACATCTCAGCCTGAAGTCTTCTGAGTGCCATTCTATTTCCAAAGCTATTTTCATGGTAAACAATGATAACATGGCTTGCCAAAGCCACTGCCTGACCTAGTTGCTGCAGATCACTCCATGTACAAATGAATCACTTTTGTTTTGTAATTGCTGTTCTGCTGCGAATGCATATGCTTAAGAGTCAAAACCAGCTATGAGCACAGATTTAACTATTTTGTCTACAAAAAGAAATAATGACCCTTTACAGATAAACAGAACACAAGTGCTTCACTGCAAGATCACAGCTGACAGCTTTTTATCATCCCAGCTTACTTTCTGAGGAGCAGTATCTTGGCCCCCAGTCTCTGCAAAACAAAATATTAACTACAAATTTGTATTTGCCAGGAAGAGAAAGAGAAGAGGTTAAAAAGGCATTATCTCCATAGCACTAATTATGGCCTGTCTCCAGCCATCGATGACCCTGCCATACAGCCTGGCAGCAGCTCCCTGCCCCCTGTACATGGGCAGGTCACAGCCAGCCTCCCTCACCCAACACGTGCTGACGCCACTGACACCAAACTCGTAGGTACTGACCACTACAGACAAGACATTTCACTGGGCCGTTCAACTCAGCTCTACATCAAAAACCGCAGCTCTGGCCAACAAGATTTTACCCAGGCATGTTCCTGTACACTGTTCAGCCCAGGGCAGACAGCTGAACAAGTAGCAGAGAAGCACTATGCAGGCACCACCAAAGCAAGAGTGTCCTTACCAAGTCCCAGGATATTTCTCCTTCACTGTGAGGTGCAGGAGTATCAAATACAGCTCTTAGTCTAGGCCCTTACCAGGGACCTACTTGCATGTAGTGGCATTTGTTTGCACTGCTACTGTGTCCCTTCAGGCTGGAACAGTAACCTTGCTACAGCCTCCACCTGAACTTGCTTCTTTAACATCCACAGCCAGCCAGTTCACACACATTCTATTTACTATAAGTCATCATTCATACCATAACTTCCCCCTACAGGGAATGTCCAAAAAGAGAATGATGATCATTACTCTTTTCATATTATTTTTAAACATACAGATATTAAATAAACACATATAAGATAAATGTAAACCGTATCACTTTATATACACCCACAGAATTTATTTTTAAACAAATTACACAGAGACTAGAAAAATTATTCAGAATCAACACATACACTTTACATGCCCAACTTTAAATACTCGCACGCTAAAATACTATTCTGAGGCAGAGGAGTATAGGCTCAGAAGTATGTTAGTTCTAAGCTGCTGAGGTACACTTCAACTTCCTGTAAACATCAAGCCAGATTGACACCTCCCCTCCTGCTGTCCTGGTGCTCACCTTATTTCACTCCAGACCACACAGATCAGTTCTGGGAAAATAATCTTCTTCCTCCTGCTTGTGAGAGCACATCACTCCCCTGATCAAATCCTGTCACTGTGTTACACCCACTCTTGTTTTTGAGCATCTTTGAAGAACAGGTCAGTTATATTTAGGTGCTTAAGTACAGCCTCAAATGGCTAAAATTACAGAACCTAGTTTATAACAACTTGGGTCAGCTTTCAATGACCAGAATAATTTTAAAATTGCATTTTGCTATTTATACCTCACTACTCTATGCCCTTTTTCCTTCATTGCTAGTTTATGAGGAATCAATCAAACCTCTTTCACTCAGGGGACACTCTATGGCTTTTGCTGCTCCAATGTTCTGGTTTGTAGGTACTGTAGAGGAACATTATCATGTTAAAACTCAAAAAGCTGAATTTCTTATTATATTTGTTTCAACAGTATGACTTTGAGATGGTTGAAACACCAGTGTCATGAAAGAAAAGCAGTCTGCTCAAGAACATGGCTAACCTAAAATGCAAAGGTAACAGGTAAATTCAAACAACGTTAAGATAAATGTGCTGAGTATTGAAAGACATAATTTCCAATGGGCATGGTTATTCCAACAAACTTTTAAGAGGGATAGATTTTATGGTATGGTTACTCTATGTTTACGAAGTCCCATCAAAAGAAAGGAACCACGAGTTTTGACTGAGAAAGATCTATGAATTTTCTCTTTACTATGAAACAGCCCGTAGTTTTATACTGAAATGAAATATTTATGCATATGCACAGAGCATCATCTTAGCTATGGATACTATCTAAATATACACTGTAAAACTTCAAAGTAGACATACTGAAAGTGCTACTGCAAAAAGAGAGCAACAGGCTCCTTGATGCCCAAACTCTTTTTTCCACAGTTACCTAATTAACCTGGTCTGCTGGTAAAGTTAACTGATGCTTTTTTTATTCATTTTCTTCTCCTACTCTCTCCCTTGGTGAAAACTCCCATTGCTTCTTTAGAAAAATCCTGTTTGCTTCCTCACCAATTCTNTAGGATTTCTATATTGACACCCTCACTGGAATCCATCCTTCCTTTGTAGGTTTGTAAGTCACGGAGTGCTATCCAGGAAACATTCTCTTCAAAAGCTGCACATTTAAAACATTGTCACATCAACACACACACACACACACACACACTCTCTCTCTCTCTCTCCATATTCCCTTCAAGAAGTTACAAATGTTTGTAAAAATAGAAAACACAGAAGTTTGCTGTCTTATGAAAATATCCCCTAAGAGACAACTTGGTCTCTTGTCCTGGCTATGAAATTCACTTCATTCATGGTCCATCTGTGCCTCATGCCACCACTCACTGAAAGGCTTCAATAAGACTATCAGGCCAGAAGAGGCCTTAACCACGGTTCTGTGATTCTAACTTTTCTCTAAAGTACATCACAGCTTTGTATAATTAAATAATCACTCAGAATTCTGTAACTATTTCAGCTTGCAACAGCAGTGCTATTGCTACTGATTTTTGGTTTTGTTTCCTCGGTCTCTGAATTATGATTCAGCAAAAGCACTACATCACTCAGGCAGACACACAGAAAGGTTGTATGCAAGGGATCACTGAAGGACACTGGACTATGTAGTGTATCCTTTCAGGAAATATATGGAACCATAAAGAAAAAAAACCCCAACATCCCAACTTGCTGGTAAATCAGCTTCTGTAGCACTCTAAACCTAAAATGAAAAGCAGGATTAAAATATTTCAGTAGTAAAAGGTATTAATTTCTAGTTAGTCTCACTACCAATGTGCCATAGTAAGATTGATCTTTCTTGCTCATTCATCTCTACTTACAGCATTTAAAGCCTCAAAACTGATCCTTGCAAAAAATAACATTAATTACTTAATTTTAAAAAGATTACATATATAAATTGCTATTGCACCAGGTCCCTGGTACCCAAAGTCTTCCAGCCTTTGTGCAGACTGTATGATAGCTACTTACATTCAAGGAATTAGTTCTACATCTTGGTGCTTTTGAAGGGTTGTGGGTTATTTACTGGAAATTATGTGGTGTTTTTATTCCAAAGATACATTTATGCCTTACAAACTTTAATTACGTTTCAAACCCATACTTTGAGGTGAGATACTTATATTTTAGATTGAAGATTCAAGGTGTGGAGGTAAGATAATTTACTCCAAGGCATATTATCAATCAGTGCCAATCTGGACTAACACGTTACAGTCCTGACCTCTCTCTTCTAATGCTTCTTTAACCAACAGTACAGGGAGGTTACAGGTTCCCAATTCCTAGGCAGAAGTGTGAAATGTAATTTACACCTTTTCTGTGCAAGTGCCGAAAGCCGCTTATGTCTGAGAAACTCAGCTCAAGAAAAGAATGCAAGAAAACCTGTGCATTGCTTTGATGAAGGTTTCTTTTTTCACAAAATGTTCCCACTGAAACACAAAGAGTCTGAAAAGACAAAATCATTATTCACCTTTCAACTTTTATCACTGCTATGTTTCAAGGGTCTACTCTGCTCTCAGGAAACTTAAATCCAGGAAACACTTTCATTGGAGTAAACGGTGTACCGAGAATCTGCCCCTAATCTGCTGCATGAATGGGGAAATTATTTTTGGATCTAATGCTGTTCTGCTGGAATTTCACAGCCTGAGTAGACTCAGCCAGCTAGGTCTCCACTGGCTAACTCTGGAGCGAAGCAATGCACCCAATGTCAAAAATCAAGACTACACCTCTAAAATTCTCCAAGGGGAAAAAAAATCCTCCTTTTATAGTGAATTTTCATGCTATAGTTTCACAGACAATAAAGTGAATGACATGAAAGAGAACATAACATAATCTGAATCCACCAAGGCACTATGTTCACATATTGTTAAAAGAATCCTACAGAAGCCCTTCAAAAATCCAGTGTTGTTTTGTAGCCTGTACTCGGAGTCTGTAGGTGGAAAGCAGAGGGCTACATGATCACAGCCAGTGCAGGACTATTTTAATCCAGAGCATGCTCTTGTGTGCACATGAGCTGAGTAGACTGTTCCAGCTATGGATATCTTTCATCACATCTCTGAACAGACTGCATCCATGATTTCTTACTTGCAGGTGTGTGCAGGTGAATCAAGTCCCATTCTGATTGAGACAACCAACTCATTCAAGATCTTCACAACAGTGTCAGAAAACCCGTGTCAGACTGGGTCCTTCCCTGAAGATTTGATTGTCAAACAAACCACGTAGCAATTTGGTAAAATTGAAGTGCAAAAGAAGGAGGAAGTAATGGATAGTCACCAGACACACTGACACCCCAACAGCTCACTAAAAAGGAAACTAACTTCTTGGTTAAATGTTGGCACGTGAAAGATAAATGAAGTATAATCAAGGAGTGAGATTTGTTGTCAATCACAACAATGAACTGGGTAAAAAACATTTTCTTTGTGTGATCTGGGAAACAAACATACACCTCATTAAACTGTCTAGCTCAAGGTAGCCAATACTTAGGAATAATGAATAATATTTATGATGACTTTTAAAGAAGTGGAATGTGTGAGTGTATCCTGTAGGGATACACTGGTTCTTTGCTTCTTCTGTCATTGTATGGCACATGCATTGATCTCAGGGCTCTCTTCCCTGACCCAGCTTTTGAAGCACAGAAGAAACCATTATAGACAAGAGGTACTGAGTTTCAGCTAATATCTGTCAGCTTCAGCTCTTTTCTGCCAAGCTTTCCCTCAGTACAGTGTTTAGCAGAATTCTTTATATCAGGCTACAAGAACTGAAAGTAGGAAATTGCTGATGATGTATAGTGGATGGGACATTAGAAGTTGCCAAAAGCAAATGTTTTCTGCCAAATGTGTAACTTTATTCAGCTATCTTATCCCAGGCACAAATTTGATGACATCTGCCCAACTTGTATTTTACTGCTCAAAGACAATTTTATAGCTCTTAAATTCCACACTCTGTAGCCCTTACAAAATGTGAAGCTAGGATGCATCCAACAAGCCATTTATTCTAAACAAAAATTGAGGTGGGGGAGAAAAATGTATCCTGATAATCCTATCACACTCATACTTTTTCTAAAAAATATTATGAGGAGTACAGAGAAAGAAGTAGAAAGTATTTCATAAGTTTCTTTCCAAATTTATTTCATCCCTTTAATAGCTTAATATTAAACACCAAAGTAAAACAAACCAAAACAAAACCCCAACCAAAACCCAGCAATCGCAAGTTTAAACATTATGAAAATGTCTTTTCCTAGGTTTCTGCTTTGGTACAAAATTGTCAGCAAAAATAGCTTTATGAAACATTTTACTCTCAATGATTTATCATTTTCTGATACTCAAAGTTAGGCTGGAAGCTCTCTCAGTTATAAGTGACTTGTCTATAAGCTGCACAAATGGAACATTACAGCTATCAAGTTTCATGTACAATAAAAATGTCCCAACAAAACAGCATGTTCTATTTTATCCTATTTGGAGAATTTCTGACTGTCATTAAGGCAATTTTTTTTTGTTCTTGATTCCTGTACATGTATCTTGCTCGTACACTATCCACTTGCATTAGTTTAAAAAGTGAATTTCATTGGGGTACAATGTTGGAAGTACAGAGGTAAAATATGTCTCTTAAGGGAATTACTTCTCCTCCCACCAAACTTACAATATATGTATCTAGTCTGGGTTTTATATGTTTGGAGACCAAGATTAGTAAAGACTTCCAAATCAGAGACACTGGTTTCAACCCTGAAAAACCTATTTTTTAAGAAGCACTCAGCAAAACTCCATGCTCATATCTTCCTAAACATCTCTACCAGGGCACTTCAGTCTCCTCTGAGGAACCACCCACAAAACCAGTGTTGCTAAGTTTTCTGAAGGCCACCCTTTTCTAGTCAACCCAACTGATGAGCGATGAGCAGTACTGAAACCAGAAGATGGATGTCAGAGCTGGGAAGACTCTCAGTTTCCTGGTTTCTACCCAAAATCCTTCTGTGAGCACCATTTAATAACTGTTTGCAGAACTAAACTTTAGGTTGAGCAATCTCCTTGCATTTATGCGCAATTCACAAATTATATAGCAACAGGCAAAGGACTATGCATGAATTTGAAGCTATGTGTAATAGCACTGAGAAGCTTCTTAAATTAAATCAGTATTTCCAGGATAATCCCTCTGCCCACAGCACTGTTCACTAGCAGCAGCAGCCATACGCTAACACAGTCCCTTCTTTACTCGTCCCTCCAGAAAAGCAAGTGGCTCAAAGTTCAGAATGACCTCACCAGTTAAGAAGTTGTTGCTACTTACATGCTTCCAGTGACTTGAATCTCAGAAATTAAAATCCACTGCAAAAACACCAAAACCTATCTCCATTTTAATCATGGCAAAACATCACGGTTTGGCAAGACTCAATGACATGCCCAGGACTCCACACTCTTAGGAGCAGGGAATACTATGCTGGAATGACAGGTAGTAATACTCACTTTCAAGACATTGGTAAGAATTGAAGTGCTGAAAAACTTTTGTACAAAAAAGCAATTGTAGAAAACTAACTCATGGACTTCCTGATTTAGTACCCAAGAGCTCTAAACTGAGCTCTACCATTTGTTCACCATCCTGTTTTCTTCTGTCCTCTCTCTAAATTAGGTTCACATGAGGGAAACAGGTTCATAAATGCAACTTGCTCAAGATGGCCCAGACTACTTAGTGCCTTGCAGGTCAAGATACAGTTTTCAATGCAAGTCAAATATTTTGGAATTAATATTCATGAACTGACTACTAATAAAAATTCCAAGTATTTGTAACTTGTGAGAACTGCTTCTAAAGGAAACAGGTGTTTCAATTGCTGTTTCTTTTCAAACACAAACCTATAAAACCTGATGGAACACAAGGACTTCAATAAACGGAAGCAAAAAGTATTTAATCTATGTTCCTACATGCCCCCTCTTAGCATATCACAGTATCTTGCATGCTTTAACTCCTGGTGCCAGCTGGATTGCAGATTTCAGTTGAAACTTGTACACAGCTGGCTACTTTGAACTTCTGCCTTTAGTTACAATTGGTAAGTATTTGGTCTGTGAATATACTGCAAAGTGTTAATAAATGAGAAAATGACTTCTGATGTTAAGACTCTAACTATATTTGCATATTCCTAACCTTCAGCAGCAAAGTGAACAATCAGTTTTATGAGTCTACACAATAAAACCTACACAAACACAAAATAATCCTAATAACAGTATTTTACTCTTTTACTGTGCCTTTTTGTTTTTCTGAATGAAAAGTAAAGGATGATAGAATTGGGGAAAATGGTAAGCAATGTTTGTCAGACACAATTTCAAGATTTCATACAAAAGCAAAAGCTGATTTTAGAATTCATTTGTGACTGTTAGCAGTGTTTCACATCGGTGTGGAATTTTAAATGGTCATTTTAAACCGTAAAGCTAATAAATCAATCTCTTACAAAGCAGGAATAGTTTACTCTGGATTTTTTAATACCACTGAGATGGGATTCCCTTCTGACAGATCATATTAACAGTATAAATTTCAATAAGATATGAATTTCAATAAGACTTTGAATAATTGCTGGAGCTAACTTCAATCTAAAGATGCTTTTAGTACCCACACTGTCTAGATGAACATAGATTTTTACACCACTTGAAAAGCAGCTTTTAATCCAAGATGTCTTCAAATTCAAAAGCCAATGCATGTACCCATCCATAGAAAATGAATCCATATTCTGTCACAATCTGCCTTGGAGGTACCCACTCGTCACTACAATGGTTAAATGTCTGCAGGACAGGCAAAGGTCTTAATGGACCAGAGTTTTAAGCATTCTGAGTTGTAAAGTTGTTATTAGGTGAAATGACCTCAGGTTCTGCCTCCAGCTGACTCTTTGTTGTGTCAGTAAGTGGCATGTTCGGAGTCAGACTCTCAGACCAAAAGAGGGTTTCATACAGGTATTAAAACCTGTGGCCAGACTACAAACTATGTCCTTCACTCTCCAAATCTTGTCTTCAGAAGATGGGGCATTTTGCAGCCTTTATGCACATACTTGACACACAGTCTGACACCAGGAACAGAACTCTCAGTCTTCAACGGATCAAATGGTATCAGCACACTTATTGCCCTGGTAACTCCTAGCTTGATTTACAGACCACTGCAGTCACTGACAGAACAGAGAATGAACTGTGAGCTTCCAGATGATGCTCAACATTGCAGTGAAACTTCTATAGCCAACCTGCCTTTTATCTGAAAACTGATTTTAAGTATGATTGTTTTTCCTGCAATTGTTTCTTAAAGTAAAGTAGCAATTAATTTGCTTTAAGCTGCCTAAGATTTTCCTAAGATGGCACATAAGTGAGACCCAACTGCAGTTGATAGGACAGGCTGCTTTATTTCTTTAAGGTACTCATTCACACACCTGCCAAAATACTTCTTCGTAATTTAGAGGGCCTCTGAGGTTATGATAAAAACTTCTGGCCTTTTCTCCTGGCAATTCTATCAGTGTCTAGAAAGATCCATGAACTTCTGAGCAGACCCTGCATTTGAGTTGAAGGTCTTGTTACTCGTGGATATCAAGGAGGGAGCAGTGTCAATGAGGAGCCATCTTTTTGCTTTCATCTCCTTGTCACTTTTGACATCCTCACACCAAGAGCCCACTGGGAAAGTGACACAGGATGGGGAGATTTGCTAAACTCACAGGAGGCTAGAATTTCCTTCCTCGGAGTGACCTCTACAACATAAAACAGTAGTAAGCCAAAACTATCCAACTGTAATGTCTATATGACTGTCTAAATGACAGTCTTCAAATCACTTGCACTGCGATGTTGGCAAACACGTGCACATGACAAAAATCTGCAGCACGTCTAGTATGTATTTAGTACTATGGATCTCCTCCTGTTCTTGTCTGCAGTCCTCTCCCATTCTCCAGTGCCTGCAGGAGCTCATTTTACTCTGTGTTTTCTCCATCCTTTTCCATGCACATACTCTTCATGTCCCCTTCACTCTCCCACATACCCTTTTACCCCTACACTTTGATTCTATAGCAATTCCTTTTCCTCTTTTTTCTACCTCACAAATCTGGCTTCTTTAAATCTGCAAGCTTTTAGAAACTGTCTCATTTTATTCTTCCCACTATGCCCAAGCATAACCTCCTCTTCCCAATAAAATATTTTCTTTTTCCTACCTACACATAGGAAGGATTTCTCACCCTTTAACCATGCACAGTTCCTGAAAGCAGCTTAGGAGAGGAGGTAAGGACCACTCTTCTCTTTCCAGAACAGTTTCTTGGTACATGATGCTCTCCTGAGAGAAGCTTCTCAAGAAGCATTCCTCTGGCAGGGTCACAAAGCAGGCTGACAATAGCTTTCCTCAGCTGCATGGGAAATGCTTTGATGGTAGTAGACTCTCTTCCCCAGGCAGAGTATCAAAGTGCAAATCAAGGCTTCCCCTGGAATTTGGAGCTGGTCGCCCAGGCTAGAACAATAGCAGTGATGCTAGACAGTCTTGGTTATGGTTTCTATTTTAACTTCTGCCTTTATTTTTTAGAGCTGCCTGTCACTTGGCATTACTACCAAGCTTACTGACTAGTGATATGTTTGTTTTTCTTATATTTCCTGATAGCCAAAGTGTTGTGATTTCCACTCTTCCTTTCCTTTCTAGTCTGCCAGCTGTCATGTTTCCTGTGTATTTCCATTCTCATGGCAGAATTTTTATTT
>VZTT01064914.1:35268-63280 GCA_013400855.1 Buphagus erythrorhynchus | reverse complement strand
AATAAACCATACCCCATATTGTCCCATACCAGTGTTTTTCTAAGCACTCATTTCCTTCTCATTCCTATTTCAAAATACATTTGTGCCCACCAGGCCTTGAGAACCAAGTACCTCTTTCAGTCTAGCAAGCACAGGATGTGCCAGCTGGAAAAGACCCAATGCACTTCCCTTAGCCTGAGTGACTCTTGAGGAAATGTCTACAGTCCCCTTGCCTCCCTCAACCACTACAGTTTCCTGAAGTTCTGCAGGAAAAGGTGGCTACTAGGTACCTTCACCACAAGATGAGTCTTCAGGAGGGCTTCACCCAAATATCCTAACTGTTGGAACAACCATGGCACAATCCACATCAAGAATAAAGCAAGGGAAGGCCTGGGGAGGTGAACATAAATTCCCCACTGGCTTCAGGATCCAGAAAGCAAAGGGGCAAATATCAGATAAACATGAAAACAACAGTGAGAAGGTATTTCAGGGATATGAAAAAAAAATGTTGCTGTTAATGATGAGAAAAGGGTCAGACATGTGACACTGCCAATGAAAGGACTGTATATAGCATAAGAGCCAAATGCAGTCTAAAACCAAAATAAGTGCAGAAAAGATGAACAAAAAATCCAGCAGCTAAAATAGCTGTGTGCTAATAATGCAGGCAGACTGCCATAATGGAAGAGGAACTCAAAGCACTATTGCTATTGCAGGAAAATTCACAAACAGGGTGAAACAGCAATTATTAGTGAAACAGGTGTCAAAAGGTCTGTGCTTTTCAAAGAAAATACAGATTTTATATGGTAGGACTCTGTTATGCAACAAAGAAAAGCAGACTTCAGGAATAGAATAAAGAAGATGTTTGGAAATGCTGTGGACAGATGGCCAAAGAAGATTTCTAAGAGAGAGACTCTGGGTCTGCTCTTGACTTCTTACACCAGATATAGATCTGGATACAGCTCTGCATCATTAAAGAAATGGGAATTACGTCAACAAGGGAGACTAACTTCACAGTACAGACTGGAGAACAAATGCTATTAACCATGGTAAGACCAGTTATTCCTGGATGTGACAGCTGACAAGTTTCTTTATCCATGTTGCTGAATGAACAAGAATAGATTCTATTCTGCTCTTTATGTTAAATAATGAGGATGACTCTGGAATGGGGGACCATTAAGTGATTCAGTTTAGATTAAGTGGGAAGGATAACAGCAAGCCTAATTTTGTTTAAGAGCTATTATTTTGGAAGAGAAAGTTCTGATGAACTAAATGCTTCCTGTGAAACCTCTGGAAAACAGACTAGACTGAGAAACTCTATACCTCAGCCTGGGAAAAGCTGCAGTTTCTGTAAGTTACTGCATCAAGACCTAGATCAAACCTGTATCTGGAGAAAAGCAGGGAAGATGCACTTTTTGAAAAGAAAACCACAAAACCTTACAAAAACCAAGCTGGACAACTGAACCAACATGGAAACTGACTTTAAGAAAGAAATCAGAGAGCTTGGCTTGCTCAGTTAAGCAAAACAAAGGCAGATAGGAAGTAAGACTATCAATATGAGGTAACCATGGGATGCAAGGGTAAAAAGCTAGGTAGAAGAACTATTAAGTTTAAAGATAATTTCAGTAAAGCAACACTGGCTGAAGACAAGACTGGCAATCAGAACACTTCTAGTAAGCTCCTCTAACAGAGCTGAAACAAAGCAAAAAGTCTGCATGTGAAGTTTTAGAAGTATTTACAGTGTGTTGCTACTCAAAACGTGACACAGGGGAAGGGACTCTTCAGAAGCTGTCTTCCAAACTGCTTCTCTAGGGCAGGTAAGATCTCTGCAAAACTATGACAGAGAGGGAAAGAGCACAAAACACAGTCATGAAGAAACTATGCCAGTGAAAACCTGTTTGCACAAAGGCTTATCTACATAAACCTGTAGAAGCACCAGGATGATGTCTGACATTCCAGGACCAGACCTTGCACTACTTTGTGTCAGGTGACTTGCAATAGGCTTAGGGGCTGTGCTATGGACACACAGAATCTATGTCTGTCAGCTTCCAGCATGCTCTGTGCTCTGAGCTGCTCGACTCAGGCAGGATAACTGAAGATCACAGGGTGTTCTGCACTTAGAGGAGACAATTGCTGAGCTGGAACCTCATACCAATGCAGAATGGTGCTGTGAGCCCAAAGCTCTCATATGCTGCCAGCCTGAGCCCTGGCAGCAGCCTTAAGCATGTAAGGAAGGCTCCTGGTGCAATGAAGAGGAGCTGGCCAAGAGCTACTCCAGTAGCACTGGAGCCATGGCACTTATGAAGAAAAGTCAGTGGACAAACTCTGTAAGACCTGGCTCGCAAGTGGTGTCACCTCTCCTATGGCACTCCATGCCTATTCCATTCCTCTTCAAACTCTCACCTTCCCTGTTCTGCCTTCCTTTGCAAGACAGCGGAGCAGATCCAGGCAGGAAGGTGCAGAGGTGCCAGCAGGCAGAGTCTTGTACATGGGGGAGTGGGAGAACCAGAGAAAGGACACTGGCCCACATCTTAGGCAGGTCTATACACAGGGACTTCTCCATGAACTTGGGAAAAGGCTGGGAGAATTGGCTACAAGCCCTACAGTTCCCATTTTGGTGTATGCTGGGCAATTCTGGGTTTCAAGGTGTGGATGAAGGAAGGACAGCTAGAACTGTCACCAGAAGTATGTTAAAAAAAAAAACAGGATAAGCATGACAAACTAGCAGGTACACAGACAGGAAGGTATGCAATCTGCTGGAACTCTACTCCATGCCATACAGCCAACCCAGGCATGTCCTCCAATTCTAGATTAGGTGGTTTTTCCCGAGGAGGACAGTGGATACATGAAGGTGTGTTAGTGCCAATTCTCAAGGAAAGTCAGACCTGAGAGATTACTTTCTGTTTGTAGTTATGTACAAGTAAAGCAGAGGTATTTCAGCTCATCAGCTGGAAGGTATAAAGCATATTTACCCCACGAAACAGAGTAGGTAAGCTAAGAAGCTCTCATCCCCTTCTCTTTATGCTAAACAAGGACCCAATTGGTCACACGTACAGGCCATGCCTAAAATAAATTGTGGGACACAAAAAAATTTAAAAAATAAATTAAATTAAACTTTATCCAGAAAATAGTGAGAGTTGTCTCTGTAATCCAGAAAAACACTTAAATGTATATATAAGCCAGAGAATGAGTAACATCCATGGAGGAGGGTCAGGGTAGCAGCATCCTGCAGGGCTCAGTCCCAGGCTAGAACAGCTGGGCAGCTTAGCTATAGCTCAAGACAGTTTCATAAAGGACTACTGCTTTCATTAACAACAATCATAAGCATTTCCTGCACAATTCTCATGGGCATACAATGAGGCTAGAGAAAAAAACACCTTTTAAATGGTGCCAGATCTCATTTCTTTGCAGCCCACCAAAGAGCTCCTCATACCAGGCAGCCGCGTCTCTGGTGGGAAGGAACAGTCCTTGCTCCTGCCAAGTGGGTGGCAGGGCAAAAGTTGCCATGAAAAAACATGGAGCTTGCTTTTATTAAGTATTTAGTCATCTTGTCAACTTTGTGCTTACAACCAAATAGAGAAAAAGGCCCACATTTCCTTTTGTACTCCAAAATTCCAACAAACTCTAGAGAGAGCTGTTTTACTGATTTTAAGCAGTAGTTTCTACAATCTTTGTCAGTGCAGCACAAAGGCACCTCTCTGGCCTTTCAGAGAGTTCTACTTCATATATGTACAGCACACAGTTTTTACTACCTCTGCCAGTGCAAAATCAATTTACTACCACGATCTGTGCATCAGATCTGAGTGTCTGTTGAGAGCAAAACACAGGCTGTCTGGGCAAATGAATCTTAATAATGTTGGGTAATCAGATCGATTGCGACAAAACAAACCAGAGAGAACACATTTGCCTTGCCCCTTTCCCATGTCTATGCACTCATCTTTAATGAGTGCCTGCCCTCTCCTGGCGTGCCACATGGACCCACTACCCCACCACCCCTCTGTACAGGGGCCTTCCCAATGCACACGTCTCCTCCCTGGCACAGCCAGAAGGTGAACAGCTGCTGAGCTTCCCAATGTGCCTGCAGAAGATTTCCCTTCCTACTCTGCATCTCCCTGCTTCTCTCCTTTCTGTCTCCAGCAGGGTGTAGGGAAAAGGATATCTCAAAGGATAAGGGTTGCAAACCTCCAGAAAAGCAAATGCAAAACAAAAAAAAAACCTTTGATTTATTTTTCATTTTAGTACCATCATTTACAGCAAACAGCTGTCTTGCACATAACCAGGAACAGAACTGAAAACATTATAGGGATCCTCTTCTCCTTATAAATACCTGATGTCCTGATTTAGAGACAATTATTCATAAATCTGGTACAACATTTCATCCAGTACAACAAAAATGGCATATACTACAGAATTGTAAGGCTTTTGTTAGAAAAGCTACAAACATTATTCCTTTGGGAATATATTAATGAAGATGTTTCTATTTATGCAAAATTGTCAGTGAAATTCCAGCAGAATTACAGATCTGATAGGTGGACTCCTTAGAATAAAAAAACAAGTGCTACATTGTACAACTATAATACAGTTATGGAAAATAGTATAAAGCCTTGAAATGGCTGGGCAGAAGTCATTAGTCCCTTGTTTCAAAAAAGACTAAGAGTGGTAATTATGCCTGATTAAAAACCAATGTTGCTAGACCTGACACTAGTTGGAAAAGACCTGGAATTCATAAATCTGCGATCTCTTAGTGCTGTGTATGCACTGAGCTACATCTTCCTTTACCAGAGATGAAGGTAAGCTGCTCCCTTCCTTCTAGTTTCAAGGAAAAGTATCTGGGAACGTGTTTGAGGTTGGTTTTCATATCAGTACTGGGTATTTTAACGAAAGTGTGAGGATGTATTTGCAATGTAACAAAGAGCTTATTTATAAAGTTAGTTTTAGAAGTGGGAAAACTTTATTTTCTACTCATGTCAGCCAGCAACATCAAATATGATCTAGTCCTCAATCATGATAATGCAGCACAGCTTGCTTAGGCTTTCTACTGATGGGACTGTTTGCTAGGAAGGATGCTGATGAGTATTAACTATGATGTCTGTCATTTTGTATCTCTGGGTAATAATCCTACAGCTCTATCATTATGATAGCAGACTGCCTCTGAAGAATTTAAACATAGGAATTCTCTTTTTTTTTCAAAACTTTTAGATAAAGTAGTTTGATAAGGGTATATGTGTACATCAAAGAAAAAGAGAATGCATGTAAGCACAAGGTACTGGAAAAAAGCACAAAAGGCAGAGAAGTGAATTCTGCAAAATTTGTGATAATACTCAGGTTAAGCATGTCTACATGAACTCCTCCTTTCGTGGCTCTTAAAGTCAAGCCAATATGGCAAATACTTAAGGACATCACAACTTTTCAGGGGCAAAACTGGAGGAAATCTCCTGGAAAGCTTTGACTATTTGGACAACTATTTCAATTTTCCAGGATGGAAACTTAATAGATATATTTGTAAGAGCCTCTATAAAAACAGCAGAAAATTTTCTTTTAAATCAGCTGGGGAAGTCCTGTCCGAGCAACAAATCTGTTTTTTATTTTAAAGCCATGTAAGTGTATATATTCCAGTCAGAGTAGCAGAGAGAGTCTAAGTTCACTGTTACAGATGGATGAAGCAGATACTTCTTGCTGGTGTAGCAACATGACACCCAGCAGCTCTGAAAAAATGAAAAGCCCCCAGAGCAGAGGCAGAAGCAACCATCTGACACAGAAAGGACATTTCTTAGTTCTGTCTCAACTTATCCACCACCACACTTTTGACACTTGCTCACAGAAATCTGGATTTGCTGTAATAGTCCAAAGCCCTGGTTGGGAAGAGCTGCAGGACTGCTTCCATGGCTGATGCCATCATCTCCATGACATGAGATGCACAAATCTGACATCAACACAGAGCCACCAGTTGACCAAATGTGGAGGGAGCTCATCCCTGACCCCACAGAGACGTTTGGTGGTCTCCCAGCTTGCTCATTTGCATCTGTTCTTCTCAAACCAACCCTTCCCTGTGCTTTATGAATGTGGCTAGGGAAGGGCAGCCAATTACAATCACCTCTGAATAATTTCACAAGCTGGCAAAACAGTGTTCCTTTAAGAAACCCCAAGCATACCCACAGCTATTGCCAGAAGTGGCTTGCCATTCTATTCCACAGAACGCAAACAAAAACATGTTTCTGGTCAAAACCTTTCATAACATTTAAATATTGTCTTCTCCAATTTTCTTTCTTTTTTCCTGTTTCTCTTGGGCATGTATCAGCTCTTTCAGCAGTTCTTTTTCGCTTTTTGCACGGGGATAAGCTGTGGTGCCCATTGCTGTGATACCAGAGCTCCTCACACCGGACAGACACATCAACACACCCTGTTCAAGACTTCCCAGAAGGCTGGGACATGGCTGGGGGCTGAGTTTCAGCAGGGTTGGAAACACAACCCTTCTGGGGCAGACAGCCATAGCTGAACACTGAAATACAATGCCTTAATAAGTAGGTCAGCCTGTTCCTATAAAAGCAACGGGTTTAACGCCAACCGTGCCTGCCAGTGAGAGTAGGAAGAGACTGCAGTTTCCCCCGTTTCTCACATTCAGCCCCTTTGAAGCCATGACACTCCTCTGCTGTTACCCTCCTGGCAGCAGGGCTGGGCTCGTGGGATGCCCATAACTCCACCTCTGCAGGGCTGCTGTCAGGACTGCTGGAACATTGCACCAGAAAGCAAATTCCAAGAAAACAAACACTATCACTAGGCAATTGAAATGCAGTTGGTAGCAACAAACAAACCCTCTGCAATGAGGAGCTGGGGCTCTGTTCTTGCCAAGAGGTTCAACAGGTTTTGCATATTAAGTCATCCTGAGGTTTATTAGTGCCTAAAAGGGAAACACCACAAAGATCTTGTCACCTGTGGTTTCACATTGCCCTCCCTTTCCTGCAGCTCACCACCCTCCTCCCCTTCCTCTCCCTTTGGCAGGAAAGTATTTTC
Source organism: Buphagus erythrorhynchus (assembly GCA_013400855.1). Lineage (NCBI taxonomy): Eukaryota > Metazoa > Chordata > Aves > Passeriformes > Sturnidae > Buphagus > Buphagus erythrorhynchus. Next base: position 56,293 of record VZTT01064914.1, on the reverse strand, counting down.
ACCTCCCTTAAATTAGCGAAGAACACATTCCCCTCCTGTCCAGCTGAAACTTTCAAGCCCCAAAACACAGTGTGTGGGAAGGGGAGGTGGGGGCAGCGCCCTGCCTGCAGGGCAGTGGGAACAATTCTCTGTTTGCATGAGTTTTCGTTGCACAATGAAGCAGATCCCAGAGTGACATGGTGCCAAGGCAGGACACTGCCCTTCAGGAGCACACCTGGGCTGTCTGCACTCCACAGGCCACCAACAATCCTCTGTGATCCCACCCCAAACACCTGGGGCTGAACCTCACCTGCATGGCTTCCTCACCTTATCACACCTAACACGGAAAAGCTCTCCTAAACAGCAGGATCACTGCTTGCAAAGGACACCCGTTCATTTCAATAAAGGCTATGATACACTCTTGTCACTTTCTTTAAATATAGCAGCAGTCAATGGCATTTACCGAAGACAGCACAAAAGACAAAAAAGTTCATTCAAATGTTTCTTCTCTTGGTGAAACTGCTCACTGGGATGCCTCTGCAAATGGAACTTTATGAATCAGCTCAACATGACACTGAGTGGATTGCAAGACCACAACACTGCCCAAATACCATCTGCTCCTCCCATGAGCTTGGTCTTGGAAAGTCTATAGCTCTTGCAAAACAACTGCTGGTCCATTTTATTTTGAAATGCTGCACAATGTAGCAGAACACACTTACAAGCTGACTATAATCAAAAGCTTTATAGTCTACTAAACTTGTTTTAAATAATACAAAAATACCAAAAAAGACACACTGTACTTTTCATCTATTTTCATGCAAACAGTTCTTTCTGCTTGTTGCATTTTCTGTTTATAGCAGTGTGGTTTTAAACCACAGAATAAATAGTATTATTTTCTGTTCCCATTTAGCTCTAATCCAGAAACATACAGTATATTTAATTATTGTTTTGGTAGAGTCCACCTATGCAGACAGGCTGTGTTTACATGAATCAACTGCTATCTCTGGATTCAGAGCACTGAAGAGGTTAAAAAAACATGAGGGTACTTATGTCAGCCCCTCCTTCCTCTTCCCTGCATGTCATCACACTGAAAGGGTTTAAAAGTAAAAAATTCCTTCCACATCATATAATCCTGGCATCTGCTGTGTAGCAAATCAAGCTCACTCATTTTGCTGTTACTCCCAAAAGTAACTGTATGGATTCGGGTCTAGAACTCCATTTTCCACTTCCTGAAGTTTCATTAGGCACACTAGAAAATGCAGTAAACACAACTAGTAAATACAAAGCAATCTTCTCTGTCTAAGTGCAATTCTGATTGCATTACTTAAGAAATATAATTTCCTGAGGCTTTTTACTACCTTACTTTATGATACACATGATATGGTATCAATCTACCTATTTCTTTCTGCTGCCCCTGTCTTCAGAAGTCCACAGCTCGCCCATGACATTTTCTAGTTCAAATATGAAGCCATTACCAAGATTAAAGGACAGAAGGAATCCAGTTTAGAGAGTGAGTAGGTCGCTGTGGTCATGTTTATTATTTAATAACAGTGGGAATAATTTATATCACAGCAACAATTCTCTACCACTCCATTTATCAATTTCAAAGTAAAGTACATCAGACCTCCAAGTAGTGATGGGAAGGCTCAATCCATCTGGACACTCTCTGCTAAATCCTGGATCCCTATTCAGGGATGTACGATATATAGGAACAATTATTCTTCACCAGTATATGTAGGTCTATCAAAGACCAACACGACTAGATATAGACCTGTTCCACAAAAACCTTGAGACTAGCTCAAATTCACATCCTTTTTCCAAGCAGACACTGTGGTTTCAGGTAATGTGCTTCATCCTCTCTTCCAAATGGATGAAGCTTAATTCTTCTTTGCAGGGGCTGCCTGGCTGGTGTACTCACTCTGCAAGTTTTCTGAGGTAAAGACTGCCTCTTACTATATGAGTCTTCTCTGACAATAACTGCTATAGTTGGCCAGAAGTCTACAATTTCTTGGATTTTTTTAAATGTTATTGAATATGAAACCTTATGTCCCCACTAACACCTGTTGGATATACCTTCTTTGCAATACAGGACAGTGCCTCGGTCATCAAGCTAACACAATCATTAATTTTCTTCTTTAAGATGCTTTCCTTCACACTCTTGGTATTTGTTAATGTGATTTTCAATACTTATTGAAGGTGCAATGAAACAGAAACAGAAAGGAAGAGATAACACTAGAAATGATTTTTTTATCACAAGCATTCTCACAGCTGAGGCATTTTACTTTCAGCTTGCTTCTTCCTACATGTCTTTATCCTGCAGCCCAAATTATTGATGAACGTTTTAACTGAGTTTCCAAATGCTTACCAGTGCACCAAGGTTTTTGTCTTTTTGTTTGGCTAATATTTTCACATCTATTTGCCTTGCTGCCACTACAACTAAACAGCACATAAGTGATTTGGGTTCATTCAATGAATTCCAAATTGGGAGCCTGACTATTTGTTTGCTTTAGGGCAAGAGGAGGAAGCAAACAGGAGCTTTGTTAAGTGAAGTTGCCCCATATTATTCTCTCAATTATGGCTATGAAAAGATATAGAAATGCAAAGTACTCTTTACAGACAGCATCACTTCATGTTGATCCAACTTGTTTCAATTCACTTTAATTTGATTCTGCCTCTAGAAGTGGTATAACTTTGATACCTACCATGTTTTTATGCATTCAGACAGATTGTTTTCAACTCAGCAGGACAACGTAAGTAAGTTCCATCTAGTTTTGAGTATTTGCTTAAAAGGAGAGACGGAAGCTCACAAGAACAAACTCTGAGGCTGTAACCAGCTCTCTGGGTACCCAATGCCATCTTGTATCATGGGATCAATTTCCAGTGCTGGCATTGTTTAATACTTTGAGGACTTTTCCACTAAGATGGAAAAGCTACTTTAAATGGTCTAATAAGCCCCCACAAAATCGTTTTTTAATAACTGCTTGCCAAGGATGTACTAATGCATAACAATTTTGCAGCATAGCTGCAGCAGGCAATCTGGCCTATGGTAGAGTTCAGCTACAGTCTGAAATAGGTAGTGCCTTCAAGCTAATTTTGCTGCTCCACGCCTTCATGGCAGCAATTTGAAGACTTTTTATCCAATGTAAAAAACCAAACAAAACTAACACAAAAAAATCCCAACAAAACCAGCAAAACAACCCCAACCCAATCAACCAACCAACCAGAATAACCCAAAAGAACTCACTGGAATCAGCATGTTCTTTAATAAAATAAATGCATTTTGAAACTTTCAAAATTCATTCAGCTTCTTTCCAGGCTGGCTCTGGCAACTAAGCGCATGCAACACAAACACGCATCATGGCAAGGGGCCGAAGTAACATCACAGCTAGGAATTCCTTTTCTTTAGGAGTCCATCCAATTGCATGAATAAGATTCATAATTCCCAAAATGGGTTTTAAAACCCAAACAATTCCTGCATCTTCCCTCAAAGGGAACTCTCTTTAAAAAAATCCTGCATGGAGCAGACTCCAAGAGCAACGGATATAGAGATGCTTAACCCACTTGGCTGCTTCAGCAGAGATGGGGCATCTCCCCTTTCAGCAGCTGCCTAAGTATCGCTGGCATTGGCAGAAAACTGAATTTAGTAACATCACAATGGAATGCAAAACCCCACAGCCACATATAACATCAGTGTGCTCCTAATGGTGCCTTATTAATCCAGTTTTTATTTAATATAGCCTCAAAAAAAGGTGCTGCACATATACAATTAAAAATTAATTAAAATGAAGAAAACATTGTTTGGGATTTTTGTTGTGGGGGTGAGGATGGAGGAACGAAAGAAACAGAGCAGAGACACGACGTATGAGGAAAGAACCAAAAAGATGCTGTCTCAGAGGCCAAAGAAATTCTGGGCAACTGGTCAGGCAAACACAAAAATGTACAACTGATACGAGATTCACAGATGTCAAGGGAGGATAGAAATTTGCTCCTCTGTAAGCTGAAAGTAGAAAGTCAACCAAAAAGACATGAACAGACCTCCAAAGAGTTGATCCAAGTCTAGTTTCTGGTGTTCATTACAGACCTGTAGAAACACCTCTCCCCCCACACTTCCCATACGAAGGTTGTCACGCTACACAAACACTACAAATGATTAAAAATTACATGAAATTTTACAAAATTACATGGTATGCTTCTGCTTCTATTGCCAGCCCCGAAGTGTTTAGCACACTGTTAAGCTATCAAGTTTTGTACTCTGTGCCAGTCACTCCCCAAGGTGTTTATGTGAAGCACTCAGGCAAACTGAACAGAACATCTGTATTCTATTTGCTAATGAGCAATCATAATTTCTACAATTCTCCAGCCAGGGATTTTGCTGTTTGGAATACTAATGCCATTTGAAAAAACTTAAAGAAAAAAATATGTTCTGCTCATTAGTACTAAAGTTACTAAATTACTTCTGCACTACTTACAATTCAACCAGACTTCTAGTTCCATTGCTTTCCCATGTTTTTACAAAATTAGAATTTTCAGAAATAAAAACTTTGATGATATATACCTAATATATTTTCTGAATTAGTGTAATTTACTATTCATCTCTTGCTTTAATTACATTTTATCCACACAGAGGCAAAGATTTTAAATAAACTATTATAAAGGCTTTTCAAACAAACCCTACTGAAGATTCCCCTCATTGTTTGCTTTATATATTGTGGCAACCCCCTGAGCAGATGAAATTAGGTAAAAGTTATCAAAATATGGGCCATGGCCTACAAACTTCATGGTATAACATTCCTATGTGCACAGAGAGAGTGAGAGAAAGTAATAGCTTCGTAACTCAGGATATGTTTTGTCTGTAGGCAGAAGGAGCTATCAGTTTCCCTTCTAACCAATGGATGTGTGAATCATGTGTGAACCAAGATTATCCTCTGATGGAAAGGCCATATCACAATAACAGCAACACGTAAGGGAGTGCTCCCGGCTGCCGCCCTCACTGCAGTACTTGGGCATTTCAGATGTGACTCTCCCTTACCATCCCATGCATCAGAAATGCTGCTGAAATCACTGAAGCTGAAGAGCAGCAAATGAGTTCAGAAAGGAATATTCAAGTCGATAAGCTCAGTTGAAGTGGCTTATGTAAGAATTGTCTTTATACTTGCTCATAGAGTACTGAAATGTAACTTACAATGCAAAGAGAACAGCGATAAATACAGGATTTGATTGATCCAGCTTAGAAAGTCCAGTGTGGTACTTGTGCTCTGACATGGGAACAGGTGAGGGGAAAGCATCCCTGCTAAGCAGAAAAAACACACAACTCCAGGAATGTATGCTTTTCCACACTAGAGCAGAGATGTATTTCAATATGCCATGATACCCCTTCAGGCTAAAAATAAACACCCTCATGCTCTAATCCCCAGTCGCGTCAGGTAGGGTCAGTACATTTCAATCACCCATGAGAGACTCAGAGGCAGCTCAGCTCCCCAGCAGGGAAAGACGTCTCTGCCGCTGTAGCCAATGCCCAGGGAAGACACAGCGATGGAGCGATGGAGCGATGGAGCGCTGCCTCGGCTGGGGAGCCCTGTTATTGCCATGGCAACCGGCAGCAGCCCACCACCACAGAGGACCCAGCCCTCACCCCGGCAGGACAGGAAGCACAGCGCCATACTTCAAAGTCACCTTCCTTAAAGACAACACAAAATAACGCAGAATAGAGTGAGACACCCCGACTTGCAGATGCTAAATGAAATAATCTGCTCATCACAAACCTCTTCTCTACCCCGCACATTCAGCTTCAGACTGTGCTTTAAATCACTCTGAGGGACGTGTTCTGTTTGACTGAAATACCCATCTGGCCTCATTTCGCTCAGCCAGACAGGAGGCAGCCCTGTTTTTCGCAGCATTTACCTCTCCTTTTAAGCAGTTGTCAACCAACTTGGAATTGCACATCCCTCTTCCTCACAGAACTTCCAGCTGGCAGCAAAGCCAGACCCAGCCTGTGTGGAGGAGCTAGGCACCAAAGCAAGAAGGCAGTCCCAAAGCCCCCCACATCAAGCCAAGTATGAGGCAAAACAAAACCAAAGCTATAGTTAATATGCAGGAGCAATCAATGTTTCCTGTGTCATGCTAAGGTAACTTGTACCTGCCCCGTTCTGCCCTCACAAGTACAGGCTGTCCTACCCAAGGGAAGGAAAAATGCACTTCCAGAACTACTTCAATTTGGTTAAAGAATTCTACATCTGTTCAAAAAAATATCACAAACCGCTTTTAATACATAGATTACCACAAATCATAACTCACTCTCGCATCCCCAGAACTAATTATATACATGTCACCAGAGTATCATACATATCTCTGTTTCCACCAAGAGAACCAGAGTGTTAGACACTGCAGTCTAACACATTACATACTCAACAATACTCTCCATGCAACAGTTTAGGGAAAAAAACCCCACCTGGTCCTTCAAGTGATGTGTGATCTTTTATGAACTTAGCTAGAAGTAGCACTGAGCTATAGTCATTATTTAACAACACAGCTAGTGCGTAAAAATAAACCACACACCTTATACAAATACTGATAAAAACCATTCTTCATACTGTGTTAGTTGTAGCCTACATCCACACCAACAGCAAATATAAAGGAACATGGTGTACTTGCAGAGAAATAGCCAGCAAGACCAAAGTAAAGCAGGAACCATGTTTAAAAGCAAACAAAGTTAAACTTGGACCACGGTTAAACACAAAGTTATAGTTCACCTGAATGCACAGGATTTGTGAGCTCGCAGTTCGAGCAAAGCTGCAAAACTATCTATAAACAGAGAGAAGCTTCTTTTAATGGGAAATACAAGAGCAAGCACAAAAAAGAATGTGCAAAACCTCAGACACTATTGAAGGAAACTGTTAAACTGACCATATATAAATGCCTGAGAGAAACAAAATAGCAGGGAAACACCAGATTGAAAGACTAAAAAAGGAAACAGTTCACACAAATAGAGTGCCCTTCATTCACACATCAGAATTCCCCTTCTTGCTGTAAATAAAATGGGATACCCAGCAGCAAAATCCGTTGTTTTCATCATGCAATGCCTATGCAATTTTCCTAGAATATGCTAGCAAATAAATACCCCATTTCTGTTTCAAAATATGTTAGAATCACCCATATTGATGTGTTTCCTCAACTTCAAGAACAAAAAAATCAAAACTGGCATTGGAAATTGAATGGCTGACACTAACAAAATCCCAAACAAATATGAAAATGTACAGACGGGCCTGTACCTCCTCTTGAATCTCCAAACATCCTCTCCCCTCTCAGCACGACAGCATGATGTATTGGGCCATGTACCAGAGGCATACTTCAAATAGAACAGGCTGCAATACTGAACCAACATCAAGAAAATATATCTTAAAATTGTATTTTAAATGAACCACTTTCCTGTAAATTGCAAAATGAAAGAAGCCAATAAAATCTGATGGAATTCAATATAACACAAATAAGTTGGATAAAAAATTCAGTTTCTCTTTTATGTCAAAGAGACAGATCTAGAGGTTGTTCTTGCAGTAAGTCAACTTAGGAAGAAGTTTCATGTTTTGAGCATAAAGAACACAGTATATTCAAATTTTATGTGTGGGAATAAAGTCACTTGCCCCCAAAATACTTGTGACCAGAAGAAGTACAATGAGTGGAATCTTTCTTTTCACACATTAATGAAGTAACAGCCACTCTTACAACGACTAAAGTAGCTTAAGCAATGAAATTTGTAATTAGGAGAGAAAATTCTTACGTGTTCATCCCAAAAGGAGAGGTGTACAAAACATCAAGCAGCAGGACTGCAGGAAACATCCGATAACCAAATGTGTGCACATAACATAAAATAAAGACATTTGTTTATTGACAGTTGCAAAATAGGCTGAGTATTTTATTTACTGTTATCTCATTTTCAATATTACACAGATCATTTGAAAGAGGGCAACAGGGATATAAGTTACCAAGCATGAAGCATGTCCGTGTGCGTATGTTTATGCTAACAGCCATGGGGAACTTCAGCTCTTTACCTTCTGCTTTTTCCCTGTGTGGGGCTACGACAGCAGAACAACTTTAGTGCATGCCAAGCACACAGCATAGTCTCTCCTCCCAACCTCTTTAGGCAGCTGCTGAACCAGGGTAATTGCTTGTGGTCACGGCTGTTCTCTCTTTGGCAGCAGCACTGCCTGCTCTGGGCAGAGCTTGTGGCTCTCTGGCTTCTTCCCTCCCCACCCCTCCAAAGTGAGGGTTCAGCTCTTCTACACAGTAAAACCTTGGCTACTGCTAGAGAACCAGCAGAAAACACTTCTGCCAGCACCACACAGAGCTGTGCACTCCATGTTCTACAGTCAAACTTACTGTGTTGGGAGACGCACTGGTAGGACAGACATCCACTGTTATGGACATAAAGGCTTGAAATAACAAGCTCCCAAAACGCCCACCTCTCCTACACTGTTTGCATCCCTTTTAAGACGGAGCATACAACCAAGCTGCTGTGTTTAAATTCAAAATAGGGAAAGATCAACCAACCCACCCAATTTTAAACCATCAGGACTGTGATAAGACACACTGACAAAATCAGAAGGCCAAGCCAACATGAGCGCGCTGCAAGCGCACACGCTGTCTCTTACTCCCTCCTATACAACAGTACACCATGACTGCACAGACCCAAAGACAGACAGACAGACAGACAGACAGACACCCTCAGTACAGTCCTTCCAAGCCAGCCTGTTTCCAAGCAGCTCTGCACTAGGTGAGACTGTCCTTTAAGTTCACTGTGTTAGACAACACTGTTTCCAAAGAGCAGCTCACTGAAACCATTCTCACTCCACAATTAACAACCATGTAAGTATGAAACATCAGACTTATGTCTCTTGCCCAGTTCCAGACCTCCTGTACTAAGTCCAGGGCAACAATCTTACAACATACCACAGTATTCCATACAGCTGTGTCAAAACAGCGTAACACTGATCGCCTGTGACAGCAGGCATTTGTACCAAGAGATTTCTGAAAGCACTACAGTATTTCTTTGTGTGAAGTAGCTGAGAAATAATACTCTCAACCCCCCTGCCACAACGTTCTTTTCCTTTGTGCATTGCCAAGCAAAATGGGCCCAAAACCATGCTCTCTTTATTCTTTTACTGATGGAAATTACATTAGGGAGAAGACCAGCAAAAAGGAAGTTTTGGCAAGGAATTTGTCTTTTATGTTATGTTTCATAAAACACTTGAAGATCTGTGACTGGTATTTATAAAATGATGTTCATCATATACCCACACAGGGTAGCTGCTGCAATGTTAACTTGATCTGCACTTCAGACTGGCAGTATAAAACAAAACATTTAAAAACATATTAATAAACAAAGACTTGAAAAAACCATCCAAGCCCTATTCCTTTACACCTGTATTCTAAACTAATTATGGCAAAGAAATGGCAAATTACAATGTACTTCTCAACAATATAAGCAATGGATTACAAACATATATGGCGTCTTTGTTCCTAAATAAACTCCACCATAACTGGCATAGGCAATCCTTGTAACTCCTTTTCTGACATTTTGAGTCCAATTTATTCCCGCTGTTTCTTGGTACATTCCCACAAGCAGCACTGATTTTTTGCCCTCCTTGGTGACTGCTGGAACTTCAAGTTCAGAAAGGCTTTAGGATTCAAACTTGTCCTCCATTTTCAGCAACAGCAACAATGGTCTGGAGAGCAGGTTTTGTTGCAAGACAGCAAAGAGCCAACAAACCACACAAACAAAGGCAAGGTGGGCAGCACTATGTCAGAAGACACAGTCCTTCCCAGAAATAACTTTCCATCACAGGTATGATCTAATCTATAGCTATGGAGTTTTGCTTATTGCTTATACTTATCACTGTGCTCTCAAATGCTTTAAACAGTGGTAGTTCTTCACCAAAATGCAGTCTTACCTGCACAGCCAAGAAGCTGTTCAGCAGTAACAACATTAAAATATTTTCCAGTTTTAGTAAGGATAAATAATACATGATTATACTTGCCAATTCCAATTTCCCCAGTCATAGCTGGCATGTTGTTGATGGGCTGCCACGTGCACCGAGATCCTGCCCCATTGCCAGCCAGGGCCACATCCATGCCACCTCTGGATAAAGCCAGGGGCAAGCAGAATGCAGCAGGGCTGGGCATGGTCCTGGCAGGCACGGTCTCAGACTCCCAAGGAACCAGATCACAGCCAGTTCTCAGCAACTCCCAAGGCTTGGTGAGGGACAGTGCAACATGGAGAGAGTCACCACATGCCAATTTGTATTTGATGATGCTTGTGAAGTAAGTTACTATACTTAGTAAATGCAGTTGTGCCAGCAAAACCGTTTTTGGTGGTACACAGTGTGTCTGCAAGGAGAATTTATCTGTAAAACCACATTAATAAACACCAAGACAAATTTTTCTCAAGCCTAGTGCTCAGGAGGTACAGCTACAGTTCTGCATTTCTTGTAGAACAAAATATAGCACAACCCAGAAAGCAAAATAAAAAAGCTCTGAATTATTTCCAAATAAGTACTTTTAAATATAGTAATTGCAGCAATGCTTTTAAAAGTGACTCATATTTCAAAACACTGGTGCTTTGCGTATTAAATCATTTCTATCACACTTGCAAGAATTAGAGGCCTTAAAATCTGGAAGGTCTTTAAAGAACTTAGTTTTCAATACAGTACAGAAACTTAGTTTTCTTTCTTTTGGCAAACTGAATCATAATTTACTCTCCCTATCTTCAGTAAATCATTCTCTTTCCTGAACACCATAAAGGATTAAAACCAGCCCAACATTTTGGAAGAGTTTTTAGGTTACAGACAAAATAAACATTTTAAAATACAGAAAGGATTTACTGAATTAACTGAAGTAATGACTCATCACCCACTGCATCTCTCTAAATTTACTTCACAAATTCTATTACGTCAAGCTCTGTCAGTTCTGGAGGAAGGGAAATGCTTGATTGAAAGATTCAACTAAATAAAAACCATGGGGGGCTGTTCTGCTCCTGTACACGTGTTGCCCCCTGTAACTTGACTGGCAGTCAGACACACCTGCACCAGCGACAGAATTGCATACAAAAAAAATATTTAAGTTCATTAGTAGTCAAAAGGCCCCTTAGATTACCTGACAGTACTGTTGCAACCTCTTCCAAGTTTCACCTTATTTATTTTCAGCTGTAAATTGTACAACTGTCAGAGTGCTGCACACAGGTTCACAAGTCACTGGGGGGAAAAAGTTAGATCCACAAGAATCTCACTTCTTTAATGTCTTCCAAGCCCACAGTAAAACCTAAACTTTTTATAATTGATTACGTTATATTCAGTAAATGATGTTTATGTAATTAAAAACTCATCCTTTACTGTGGGTAAAGGAAGGCCACTGGGAAAAATCAAAGCTGCCAGCTGAAGCCTTGAATACAATGTGCTGCCCCAAGATTTGTCTTGTGCAAAAGTCCAGCAGAAATTCAGGCAATGCATGAGTTGATTGCCTATTGCATCTCTTGAAACTGTTGCAGCAAGATGATTTCATTTTCAGTTGCTTGCCTCCTCCCCCATTTATCACTCAGTACACCTCTCTGTGCTAATTGCTTTTTAAACATTGCTCACACTTAAAATTCAGACTCAGCCTATACCATTTACTTCCCAATATAACCTGATGTTCAGAGTAAAACACATAATTATTGTATAAAAAGTTGTACAAATATGATTAAATATTGGAAATTTCTTTCCTCCTGCAATCCATACTACAACATACATGCCCTAATCAAGCTTAAAGCCCCCAGGTAATGCCAGTATTATGAAACAAGTTTGGTTTTGCCTGTTCAAACTACAACTGCTTGAAGGGCATATGTCAGCACTACCACAGCAAACTCTCGGTACTTATGGAAAAGTTTTCTTAAAATTTCTTTCACTGAGAACACACACAGTCTTAAATCCTTTGGTGAAAGCCCCTGTAACTCCACAGACATCCAGGGGTTGAACAGTTAGCTCATCATGTGACACAGAGGAACATCACTGCTGGTGTTTCCAGCACCCATGGATTAGCCCACAGCTGATCACTGCACTGTGTGTACCAGACAGGTTGGTATGAGGACTCAGCCCATGGGTAACAAAGAAGTGGCTGCAGTACCACACAGTATTCACACACTGTGTACATGAAGCTTTCATTCTGCTCTATCAGCTGATGTATCACTTCATGAAGGCCCTTTATATAAGAAAGAAAACAATTAAAACTTGCATTTAGACAAGGCATCACCCAAACACTGTTCTCTGTATCAAACAGACATAGTGCAAAACGTGCGGTTTTGCTTAATCGGTCTTTGTGTGAAATCAGGACTTCCCAAAAAACTAAGCAAACCAACACTGCCAAAGGGTTGGTGGGGGAGGAAATAGAATGTTTTCCACCTAAAAAGAACTGGTCAAAATTTCCCCCAGACTGCTCTTACCAATATCCAGCAATGTTTGCTGTGCAGTGCCTCATACCACTGGCTAAAGGAAGAGCAACATATTTGTTTTTGTTCCACTAATGGCCACAGGAGAAAAAAAATGCAGGAATTATGATCAAACCTGGAGTATCATTATCTTGAAATTGTTTACTCTCTCAGGAAACAAAAATTTTACACTTATAAGAAAAAACTCAGGTCTTCATTGCAAAGTTTGGGGCTAATTATTCTAGGAAAAACAGAATTTTCAGGAAGAAATGAAGTTGTAAGATGTTCTGGTTTTAGTTCAACATGATAACACTGACTTTCTCTCATTTTTAATTGAACTTCCACATAGTGCTTTTGGTCATTGCTGACCTGACAGCAGGTGAGGTACTAACTCTTCCTTCTCTACCAACACCTGCGCCTATTGTGTTCTAGGTCAGGACGTTCACACCTTGGAAAGCGTAACTATAAAATGCCCATTCTTCTACTGATTCACACAGCGGTTGCTGGAGAAATTGAGGCAATTCTGAAGTTCAAATATTTTGAGCGTGAGCCTACTTCTCACTTCAGAGCAACAAATTCAAAGTTGAAGTCGCTGTCACAGTACATGGCAGATTCAAATACACAGCTGACAGCTGGTCCCAAACTTTAAGTAGCTGAAGCTTTTGAAGAACTTGTTAGGTACTGATGGATTCCTTCGTGAGCCACAGCAGAGGTTCTGAGCAAATTTAATCATAATTTTATCTAGAAACACATCTTTTTATAAGGCTGGTACAATGACTGGTGCCTCTCTCTACATAATTTATTTGGTAGTGGTAGAAGTGAGAGGGGGGAAAAGGGAAAGCACAGCTAGGAAACAATGACCAAAACAGCTAGAGTGGCTCAAAAATTTGCTCCTGGTCTTTCTCCTGAGCAAACCAGTCAGTGCCCCATGGTGTGGGCATATATCCCCCATCCAAAATACAATCAAGCCATGCCAAAGCACTGTCAAAAATATACATACAGCATCAATGCAGCAGGGAAGAGAAACCCAGGCTTGCAACAGATGCTGCAATTATAATGAAAAGAGCTGCAAAGCTACTCTTCATTTCACCCCAGAAGCAAATTGTTTAAGTGTAATTAGTGACCAGTTTATTAAAGAGGCATCAGGCTTTTACGTCAAAATTCTCCTAAAATCCTTGTCTGTTATATAATACTTAAGAACGCGTTTACATGGGATACTTTGATTCTGAAACATCAATATTCATCTGTCCATCAGGGGCCCAGTAGGATAGCTTACCACTCCTTCTAAAGTCAAAGTGATTTTACTTACTTTTCAAGATTAGCTCAGTACATTTGCACTTTTGTGTGTTAGGCCAGTTTTAAAGACTCACTTTCCTAAGTCCCTGGAATGCATTGCATTTATCACAGCAACAAAGCCACAGGAAAGGTATTTTTTTTAATGCTTGTCTATTTTCCTCCTCTTTGTAAAAGTACAGTACTTTCTGGCATTCTTTTCACAGCTACTTTTCACAGACCAACACTCCAACAAAGGCAATCCATTTCATCACATTTATTGAGTCCTTATTGTGAAAAGAGACTACAGATTTGTCAGTGAAATGCTAAAGTTACTATTCTCTTTTAATAAAATGTGCTGCAATACAATGCAATGCATAGAGTTAATCCTAACTACTTTGCAGAACACAGTTAAAAAAAGCACTTTCTCATGCTTAAAGTCATGCTTTCTAGTGTACTATTGGATATCTCAGTTTCAGTACCAGCAGAGAACTACCTCCACCCACCCCAGAGGCAGACTTGAAAATCCCAAATCCACAGTGGAGCAAAGAATCACATGTTTATAGTCCTCTCCAGTAACTCCAGAGAACATGAGCAAACAACAAAATACCACCCTGTCACCTTTGAGAGATCCATTATGCTCTGCTACCCATCAATGCAAAGAATGATTAAGTCTTGACTCCTAGTGCTAAAGACTTCAGATAAAGAAGTGAACCATTCATTTTCAGCCATGACTGCACTTAGCAAAGCAAGTGAGGGAACCAACAGTAAAGTATACTTGGCTACTGAAGTTTATTGTGAATTAGTTGGAAGTTAGATTTCTTTCTGCTATGATGCCAAAAAAATCCATTATGTGGAGGCACCAATAGATATTTATCCATCTGACATTAGCATGGCTTCATGAAGAAGCAAGAAATACTTAGTTTGGATGACAAATCATTCCACAAACATTATAAATCCTTTGAGCAGTAAATATTTCAGGTTTCAAGAGCCAATTAGAAAGGTCAGCATTTATCTTTTTGTCTGTTTCTAGCCTTAATAACTTTTGCTCTCTGCCTGTAGATTAATCATTGAAGTGAAAGATATAGAGGTTTATAAATAGGAAAAAAGCCCTACGCATAATAGGAGAGGGTTCAGACTAGACAAAAATTATCTCTACCTGTTCTGGTTTTGATGTCTATAGCCTACCTTAATCCAAAATCTAATTATTTGGATTAGATTAGGACAGTGGATTAGTGGATTTTCCTGAAATGCCCAGGCAAGCCACATACAATTTCATATTTGGGGCACAGGGTTGCATTTCATTTCCAAATCTCTTTTAATTCCATACAAGCATTTGTAACTTCTTCCTCCCATGACAGGAAATACTTGTCCCTTTGCAGAAGTTTAAAAACCAAAATCCCTGCCTCTAAGCCTAGCGGAAGACTGTTCTTTGGCTCTCATTGTTATTCACTTGCTGCACCTAAGGTCATTGCAATTACTACAATGCTGAGAAATTCTACTGTTTTCCAAGTGAGAAACATTTTGTAAAGGGATTTGTTGTGCTTGTTTGTTTGTTTATTTTTTGAGGGTTTTTTTGAGGTGGTATGTGCCTATGTTCCATAACAAGGCATAGTAACCAATGAAATATCAGCAGTAGCTATCTCTTCCAGGCCAGGAGATCATTCCATCTAAGATGCAGAAAAAGGGATGTTATGCAGAAGCAAGAATGAATACAAATCAGTCATGAATGTACAGTAAGACAGCAAAGAGAACACAACTGACAGGTAACAAAAAACATGCCTGTCATGTAAATAATTTCTGATTGCTAAATGGGAACCTTGTTTCTACACCTACAATAAACAGACACTAATATTTAAGGTTTAACTCATCCAAACTGATTCATGAATCAGTTTGTTTAAACAGTCTTCATGTGAAAAAAAATCATTAATATATAAGTAAAGACATACATAAAATGTCTAGATTCCTACAGAAAATTTTCTTTTGAAACTGATGACTCCTTTCTGTATTCTTGAACCAGATTACTCAATGTCACACTGTTAATCTCTACTGATTCATGAACATAGCTTTGTTCTTTCTCTGACATAATATCTAAAATGTATTACTATGAACAAAATAAAAACAGTTCTCCCAAAACTAGCAGCACACATCAGATCCCATTGCTTAAAGAGGGTGTATAATTTGGACTGTTTGCTTCAGTGCAGTTCTTACAGGCTGCACTGAGCAGGCACGTACAACTCACAATTTATTTCCAAAACATCCCCTTAGGAAAACATCCTACGAAAGACTTCCTAAATGCTAGTTTGTACACTATGTGTTTTAATTACTGTACAGAATAGAAATTACCATTTAGATAAGATAATGCTCCCCAGCCACCCCACCTTTGCATTCTGAAACTCTGCCAGGCTTCTCAGCCCCTCATCCACTCATTATTTATCTCTAGCAATCCTCAGGCCTGGTTAGCATTAATTCAGCTGCAGTTGGAGAGTTTCTCCAAGGCAGTCTCTTCAATTCCAAAGTGCATGAACTACTTAATTTGAGTGCTCTGCGATTCAAGTACTTTAAATAGAGAAAATACTGCAGGAAATTACACACCTCAAACTTGCTTATGTGACTGCTCCAACAGCTGTACGGGCAGAGGGATCTGCACAGGTATGTGAAGCTCCAGCTGCCAGTACGGACACCCAAGGGAGGACACCTGAGATATTTGTGGTGTCCTGACAGAAATTTCAGAGTTCACATGCCAAAATTTGGGAACCCACAGCAGAAGGTGTCACTGGGCTAGCCCAGCTCTTACACAGCAGCCACGCCTGTAATAAAGACTCATACAGATTATTGGAGATAAAAAGATACACTCTCTATTCATGTAAGTGCTAATGGGATTTATAATCACTTCTCACAGATAACCCGTAATTCCTCAGTTCCTTTCTCCGCTCCTTAGTCATGATATGCATCTTCTCATTTGGACAGGTGCAGAAGGTCCCTTACCCCCTCTAACAACTGCCTATTTTTGCCCTCCTATAAGGCTATCCTGCAGCAAATGTCCATTACCAGCAAAGAAAACCTCTGGCAAGTTTCCTACTCAACTGAGAGACCATGCAATTTTTCATTCACTGGAGATTCCATGTCCAAAATGTACAAGCAGATAATTAACAACAATTTTGGGGCACATTTCTACACTATGATGGGAGTCTTTCTCAAGGTGAATTTTTTAAAAGTATGCAGGAATCAAGGAGGGCTCTGCAATCCTGCAGCTCCTGCTACAGCTGACAGGCATATGCTCACTCTGAAGAAGTTGCTCAAACTCTCCATTTAAGCTAGGAGTAGTAGTGCTCACCCAAACCCACCAGAAAGGATGTTTTATGATTTAGACATTAGACAATGCTTTAAAGTATTTTGAGAGTAAGAGGTGCTGTATGCAGCTCTGAATTATTATGAAAATCCAAGTAATTTATCCTTCTTGAAAAAATTTCATAGTTTTGAAAACTAAACAAAAATCATCTAAGGGGTCCTATTTAGACATGTTAAATTTAGACACTGTGTATCACAGGGCAAGGTCTCTCATTTTGATTTTCTGTCATGTGCCATACCAATTACAGAAAAGCTAGGTATCATGTATTTCTATTTCAGTAACAAGCTTATGAAGTCCTAAAAAATGGAAATGGTTTTCCTTGATAACTGACCCAGGGCTTCAGTTTTAGCAAATGAAATACTGAGTAATGATACTTGCATGGGCAAAGGCAAAGTAAAGAACACCCAACTAAACAACTAAGAATTCTTTTTTGTTAAATGAATACCTCAGTACAATTTGAGTAGATTTAAACTTTCAGAATGGGTGCTCAAGAGTTCCATTTTTATTATTTTTGAGCCCCTCAGATAATGTAATATATGAACTTATTCCATCTCATACAGAACTGACAGACAGGATGCAGAAGTGTGATAGAACAGGGTCTAGAATTTCTTCCATATACAAATAACAACCTAAATGAAAGTCATGAAGGTGGCAGAACCAAAAAACCCCAGACCAACTCCACCCACCAAAAGCTGATGCACTAAAAAGATAGAAAATGCTGCATNCCACAGTTAATGCACTGAATAAAGCAAGAAACTAATGGAAAAAAAAAAACCCAAAGGTTAAGCAATTATATAATAAGAGGATCTGTATCCTAAAGTACACATAACAGGAGAGCTGAATTAAAATTGCATGGAAAGATTTAAGCTTATTTTTTTCCAGCCTATATTTGACTCGTAGGAGACAAATCACTACCAATAGCCAATTAACGTAACTGACAGTCAGCTTTGTTGGTAGAACGCATTATGGCAGAACAGCAGCCGGGCAGGGTTCAGCAAGTGTAGAAGAATTATGACTTGTGAAACCACCATCACAAAGCAGGGCAGTGAAAGCTGGGATGAATCTTTGTGTCGGTATAACAAGAACAGCATGTCAAAATCCTCACAAACTTCAGCATTTGCTCTGTATTCATGAGAATTAGCTAAATCTTCAGTCATTTAAGAAACTTAACACTTGATGTAAAACTGTTCCCTGCCAGCCAGTTCAGGGAATCCAAGCACAGAAGAAAAGGTACATAAGAATTCTCAGAAAGGTGTCTCAGATGCATTTCTAAAGACATCTTTAATACTAACCATGGCTTACTCCAACTAGCCCTCATCAGTTAGTTTCTCCTTTCATAGGTCTCCAGTCACTTTTTAAATTGCCTCTTTTCAAAACAGTAGCTGTCACAGGAACTGTGGGATCAAACTGACAGACAGTTTCCTTTTAGAGAGGCCACCTTGCTCTGCCCCTCAAAGGGGCCTCCTGGCACTGGCCAGCTGAGGATCACCACCTTCCCCAAGGACTGACTTCCCTAAGTGGACAGTCTCCTGGCCAAAGGCAACTGCCGCCTTCCAGCCAGCAAGGTCAGCAGGAAACTCTTGTTTATTATTTTGCATGCGGTCTGCATGCCTGAAGGTACTTATGATACAGGCTTTTTTTTTTTTTTGCTTCTGAATGACCAAATGTCATGCCTGCAGGGAAGAACTACAGGCTTCAGCTTGCAGGCTTCCTATGTAAAGTCAACAGCATTTCCCTTCCTGATTTTTTGTTAATAAATACAGGAGAAACAACCTAAATGAAGACTCCAGGTGAGCTGAGGTTGAAAGAGATACCTGTAATACGACAATGCCTCAAGTCTGTAGGGTGCTGCACTTGAGCACATCAGGCAGTCCCTAAAAGCAGTGTAGATGGCTATTTCAACCAGCACACACATAAAAGTGGAGGCTTACAATGCCAACTATAGCAGCCACAGTGTGTGCTTCAAGCCCTTCATATCCTTCAATAACAACAGTCCAACCTTCATCAAGTTACTTGTGAAGTAATAAATGTAAAATAAAAACATGTGAAAAGCATGGTGGAGGGGTTACACATTTACAGACATGGGTGCTCACATGAGTTCAGAGTTCAAACTGAAACCAGAGTTAGTTGTTTCAAACAAGGTGACAGGCAGCACTGCCAAAGCTCCACTCCCCTCTCGGAACCCTTGACCAGGGGCTACAATGCTTAGGTGTGGCCTGAACTGCAAGTTATGAGCTGTTCAAAAAAGTAATTTTAAGATTCTTTGCATATTGTCTTGTGTCTATAAAGCTGTCTCTCGTCCTGTCAGGCTTACAGAGTACACTCCCGTAGGATATTATGAGGAAAAGAATTTCAGCCTATAAAACAGGGTTACCAGCTGAATAAAACATCTAGAGGAACTGTAAACTGTTTTCATGTTACTGTGAAGATCTGTTTCTAAGTTACACTTTTTTCCTTATTATTATTTTAACCTAATTTTCAGTGGAAAATATTATTATTCCACTCAAATACCGCCAACATCTGTATTTGTTCAGATGAACTACAAAAAAACCCACCAAAAAACCAACCCTCCAAAACCCCCAAAAACTAAAACCCTAAGAAAAAAAAAGAGATGCCTTTAGTAGACTAGCAGTTCACTAGCATCATCTTAAGCTATTTTACTCAATCTGTAGATTGCTGAACAACTCTCAGTGGTCTTGTGTACTACCAAGTCTCATTCTGGACCTCTACAGTTCATTTTCCTTCTCTGGTAAATAAAAATATTTATTGTTCCAGTTAATCACAGAGAAAGTAAAATATCAGTGAAAAACTCATGAATATTTGTTTTATAATCTTTGCTGGCCATCCTCCTAAGAGCGAAAACGAAGAGCTACCTGGAAGACTTTAATGTGTTTCACTCTTCAAGAAAAACATCTCCATGTAGATGGAGGGGCATCTCTAAAGATAGCAGTCTTTATCATGGAATGTTTACAAAATAAATCATGATGCCACGGACCTATATGCACTTGCAAGTCTGGCGAAAGAGTAACTGCTGATCCTAGGAACAAAATTTCAGAAGGATTCATTTCAGAATCTTCCAGTAAATTTGGATCCTGTCCTTCAGAAGTAATTGGAGCCCTGTTAGCCCCATCGTGACTGAACCGAAAAGCCAGGGAGTCGTGACCTTGCAGTACTGTGTGTTCATTTAGTTCTGTCCCCATCCAGTTCTGCCCTATCTCATTTTTGCTTCCAAGCATTAAGCTGTTCAACAGATGGTATGGGGAAATTAAAGGGTTTGCTGGGTATTTTGAGAATCAATTTGAGTAGAAGAGCCCTTCTATATGAAACTGTCTGGTGAGCACCCGTGTCGCACACAGGTTGCCTTGTCAGTGATTAATACTGTCCGAAGTACTAAGAAAAGTTTCAGTGCTGTATTCTGCACCAGTCCTGTAAGACAACAATTCACATGTTTAAAGCCTCATCTTTTTACAAATAATACAGCAGCTTCATTTGCACAGGAAGAGCAGAAAGAGCTGTGTTTGTGCAAGACAACATAAACCATTTAAAGCAGCAGCCAAGATACACACATAGTAAAAGGAACTATCTTGAAAAGCCAAAAAGCAAAACCAAATAGCCAGAACACCTCACAGACTGACTACAATCCAATAAAATAAATAAATACATGAAATTCTTCAGTTTCTTAAATCAGTAATGCATCTTGGCCAGCATTTGCTAATTTATGTTTTTAATCCACTAACTCTACAAGAAGTTTGAAAATGCAGATCTAGCTTGTGGTTTTTCAGTGACCAAGGCAAGTTGTGATATTATTATTTAAANGACTGAAAGGAGGAACTGACAGAAATACAAAATAATCAAGAGAAAAAAAATGTTTATAGAGCTCGCAAACCGTAAGCCTGAGATACTTGAACCACCACTATGGATGATGAGACCTAGGCTGAAAGTTACCCCCCACAGACTTGTCAGTGCTCCTC
>VZTT01064914.1:17679-32863 GCA_013400855.1 Buphagus erythrorhynchus | reverse complement strand
GTATAGCAAGAGAGTATCTTAAAAATTCTCAGACCTTCTGTTTTAATTTTCTTAATATAGGTCTGGCTCAAGAAATCTGACAGAGTCAAGGAAGAGCCCAACTTGACAACAGCGTTCCCTTGCTCATAGCAATCTGCACATCACCAAAACTGCTCATAGCAACACAACTGTAATAATATTCTTATTTTAGTAATCTCCATGTAAAGCACAGGCATATGCCTCTCTTGTAGCTGTGCTCTCAGACTCTAGAATTATGAAAGCCAAGATTGCTTCTAATATCAGCCACCTTCACATTTTAGGAATGCCAAACATTCACAGGCTCTCAGCACAGAGCATATGCTCCAGCTCATCAGCCCAGAGATTTTGATGGCAATAGTCACAATAATTTCACAGTTACAGAAAATAAATCTTTCCATACTCTACCATTTTCCAAGATACTATACAAATTTCACCACTAATTTTTAACTGTGATTTTTTCAGAGAACGTCTCCTGTAAAATGGGATCTAACCGGTGGTGTGCTATATTCCTGTCACAGGCCACTGAAATTTACTGCTCTAAGCCCAGCCTAGGCAGAAGTAGCCTAGCCACAAAACCTCACTTGGGGGAAAGGTTTGACACAAGTTGCTGCCATGGACTCGTCTCCATATCTGCAGTGATCACAGCCAGTACACTTCCCTGCTACATGTGACAGCCCCTTAGGAGATGCTCTTACTGTGCCACCAGGTACCCAGTAATCCTGGATACAATCACAACAGGCAAACAGCCTCTTTGAGCAGACTACAACTCCTGGCATTTCCATGCCAGGATTGGAGGATGTTTGGCAGTCCTAGTAAAGGAAAAAGTCACTGAACAGGAACTTGTCATTTCTTTTACTCTATCTTGTCTCCATCTTCCTTCACCCAACTGAAACCCAAGAGCACCACGGTCAGTTTTCCATTTGTAAGTCAATCCTGTATGTGTGTTTGTGGGAGGAATATTGGAACATGTCTCTAGACAAAAGCACCTGTGCTGATGCCTAGAAAAGGGTCAGTCACAGAAAATACTTTTCCTAAAGAAGCTGAGATCAGCTACTTTCAATTTAAAGGAAGTAGATTCTAGTGTTCAGATTGCAAAGCCATAGCCACATCACCTGCAGGACCAACCTGAAAATAAACTAAGAACAGATCTGAAGCCATTTAGCAGCATCCTTGGAAAAACAGTACCTGTAGGTTACCTCAGCACTGAACTGCCAGGGCAAGGACCATTCAGCTCCTTACCTCCTTCATGCTTTGAGGGTAACCTCCCATATATTTTCTTTCCTACACTACAGCAGTTACTGAGGCAGCCAGGCCAGTACTGCAGGAACTTGCAGCAGTTACTTCTCTCTCTGGTGTGCTCTGCAAAGTGCTGTTTTACAGCCCCCACTCACACAGCAGTTGACTGAAGGCAGAAGAGGTGAGTAGACCTTGTTCAGAATCTCTGCAAAGGTTAACACTGTAGGACCACAGTAACCACAGTAGGACTTGCCTTGCAGCACTCATCCACATTCTCCAGTTGTCAAGGAAGTAAACAAAGTCAGTAAACTTCATCCTGAGTCACTCAGATGTAGTAATTTCAAAAGTCACTACACAGGACTGTTACAAAATAAGCAGAGTTATCTATTAAGATAGTAAAGACACCCATGCAGCTATGAAACGTAAGTTACTGGATTTAAACACATTAGGAATTCAACTTATCATTGTGTACTCTGCAATGTGATCTACCATTACTGAGACCTGTCTGACAGAGCTCTGTTTTCTTCCTTCTCAACTTCACAGACCAATGGTAGCTCAGACCTTTTGGTCACAGGGAATATAAACAGCTAGAGGTCCCATTTCCATACTAATGGCTCTAACATCAACGTTAGCAGGACTACACTTCAGGCACTTAATACATAACAGCTTTTGCCATATTTTATACACTCAACTAGAAAAAATATGAATAAAAATATTACATACAAACTGCACAGCTATATACACACCGTGCACAGAATTCAGAGCTAAAAATGTCAGCCTAAACTTACCATTTCTGTATGAATCACTGCAAAATTCAGTCGCTGATCAGGATTTTTTTATTGACTGTACAGTGCTAAGGCCATTACAAAATCCTCTTACAAACAGGAGCCCTTACCAGCACCCTCAGGACCCCAGCAGCCCCACTATGAGTTTACCCACTTTCCCAAACAAAGGAGAGCTCTGCTGTTCAAATTACTCCCTTAGGGACACACTGCACAACCCCTCTGACTTAATTTTACTGCTTCAGTAATACCACTGCAAACACACTGAATGCTAATAATAAATAAATTATTCAAATATTCAGTCTCTACGGAAGCACCATATGAATCATCTTCCTGAAAAGAAACTCCTGAAGAGATTGTCAGGTATTCTTCATGTGTGTGGGGGGAAAAAAGGGAAAAAAAGCTGATTTAAATAATTATGTCATGTGAATGAGAAGTGATTTACTTAACAAGGAGAGATAGTAGCTTTCCTGTTAATTCAGTATATTGACCCAAACCAAGTCACCAGCAAACAGAGCATGACTGTCACCATTGTTTCAAGGACAGTGGAATGGCAGCTCAGAGAAACAAAAATTGAAGAGAAAACATGATGAAGTCAAAACGTTTAATGCTGTTTCAATTAAAGTAACTACACTGGAACTAGACAGTCAGCTGCCCCAGGTCTCTACACGAAACAGTCATTTTCCAAGTGTATCTCTCAGTGCAAAGAGTTCAACTGGAGGGAAAGAAAAACAAACAACAGCCAAATTTCACTTCCCTGCAAAAGCTAACGGACAGCTCTGTTGCTTTTTACAGCTATGCTCCTCCTGTTTAAAGTTCTTCCACTAGTGCAGCATCAGAATATGATGCAGAGCCAATATTCTGTAGATTGGCAGCTCTAGGCAGTGAAAAGCACCATTATTATCCTCATCTCACAGAGCACAAAATCAAGAAATTATAACCCAAAAGCAAGAAAACATATTTAGATTCTTGGGAACAGGAGATGCCCAAATATGCATTAAGAAATTAAGGTTTAGTTGGATTTGGGCCTTAGAGTTTTGCCCAAGACTGTGTTATAGATCACAGTGCATAAATCTACCAATCCTACAGATGGATTATTTTGTATTGCTTTTGGCCTTTTTCTTATGGTCACCAAGACATTTAAGTATTATATAATATTAAATTATCTGTAACACATGTGCTACCTTTTTGTTTGCACCTCTAGGCAGTAGAAGAAATGAGAGCATTTCTCTCCAAGGTTAGTTTTCTTTTG
This sequence comes from Buphagus erythrorhynchus, assembly GCA_013400855.1. Taxonomy (NCBI): domain Eukaryota; kingdom Metazoa; phylum Chordata; class Aves; order Passeriformes; family Sturnidae; genus Buphagus; species Buphagus erythrorhynchus. The sequence continues at coordinate 29,575 of VZTT01064914.1, read as the reverse complement.
AGGTATGACATGCAATTCTGAAGGTTAAACACACGTGAGACTTGCTGAAGTTTCTTGTCTTTCAGCTCTCCCCTGTTCCTCCTTCTCCTCAGCCCTGTTAGCACCAGAAGGTACAGATACCTTGTGTTCCAGGATGGGCTGTACCTCTCCCCTGCATGCCCAGGACTTGCACCTGTTCTGCTTGCCCAGTGGAAAGAGCAGATGAATGAATTTCCACCAGGAGAAAGAAGCCCACTGTGCTTGCAAGGGCTCCTGGGTATTTGTTGGCGGTGTTGACAAAAACATTCCAACCTGCACGCACACAGGCATCTTCTCTTAGTGATTTTGTTGTTAAGCTCCATCTTGAAAGTCTTTACTCTTGGAAAGCAAAAAAACAACCCCTCTCAGCTTCTCCAGAGTAAAGACTGAGTAGTTGGTGTGGACAATATTTGTTCAAAGAAACCAGGCCCTTGCTGTTGTTACATTCTTATCCTAACGCCACTATTGACATAAAAACATAGGCTGGATGTCTTCATTTATAAGAGTGGAAGTTTCTAATTTAGCATTTTCAAGGGAAATAAGCAACAAATGCCCCCTTTTTGCCTCCTCCCTGCTGGTTTATTTCCACCTCAGCAACTGCTTCTACTAATAGCTAATGGAAAGATGAAGTCCCCAATCTCCTCTCTCATTTCTTACAAATACTTAATGAGGAAGAGATTAAATGGCTTGTTTGAACATTTCTAGGATTCTCAAGCTTGTTAGAGAAGAGAAGGATCTCTGTACAATTGTATGCACATGATTAAAACAAACTGGTTCCTCACCTTTTTATGTAGAACATCTCATTTCTGGTCCGTCCAAAGTTCATACAAAATAAACTTTCTTATTAGGAATGCAATTTTCTAGCTCAAATAACTCACCAATCTCAACTAAGAACAAAGTGATCCATGTGCTTTGGTATCTTCCTTAAAGTCTCACATCATGGCCAGGTGTCAGATATCAGCACAATAAAACCTGAAAGCCACCAACCCAGACTGAGGGCATTAAGGGTCAATGGAGTAGCAGTGCCTAGAGTTTCCATTTCTACCCTGCAACAAACTGTGGAGTCTCCATCTCATGCTGGTTTTGGTGACACCTGACCCTGTGAAGACAGTGTCTTCCAACTCTTTCCCGTCAAAGCTTCTCACAGGTGGTGCCAGCTACAGCCATGGCAGCTGGACCAAGGCAGATCACCCACGGCTGTTTCAAGTATCAGAGAAGAAAGTGTCTCTCATACAGTGCTTTCCCAGGGGAGAAGAGGACAAGTCATCCCCAGGTAAGTATCCTATCCCTTGCTCTGTTCTGGAGCACGAGGATGCCTATTCTCTGCAGCTGCTGGTAGAGCAAGAACTAAGCAGACCATGAGATCTGAGGAGGGAAATCCCTTTCTCAGGCTCCCTCAGCCAAGAGGGACCAGAGGCCACATGCAACTCGTCACTGCCCCACTTCTGCATTCTCAAGGGGACGGATTTTTCCAATCTTTCTTTCCATCCTCATTTTCTTCCAAGGAAAGCCATGCTGTCTGAATTCAATTCACTGACTGCTGCAATCCAGCTCACAGGTGTGAATCCAGGTTGGCAAGATCTCTGAAGAAAGAGTTCACATCTTTGATGTAACATCCACAGGCAGCAGATTTAAATTGTGCTGTCAGAAGAGGAAGTGGAGGACCTTGCTCACGCTAGAAAGCAGACAACTTGGCAAGGATTGTGGGTCTACTTACAGTAGATCAGGCACAACTGGAAGGTGGACCATCAGGTCTCAGTAAGGAGGCCCATCTCCTTTTTTTTTTCAATAGCAATAGGGACTGGATAACCCAGGTTCACTTTCCTTCCCCAGACAACGAAGACAAATCAAGACAGAACAGATTTGATACAAAAAGGCACTGTAATATGCTGCATTTAATTTATTAAAGTGTGAGGGCAAATAAGATTAAAAAAGAGTAGTAAGTTTGTTGTTTTGGGTTTTCTTCCTTCAAAAGGGAAGTTACATCTTTAAGAAAACAAACCAAACCCCTCTACAGTCCAGTTACATCTTACAGGTGGCACTCAGCCACTGGAATTCATATGACTGCTGCTAAAAGGTAATTTGAAGATATATTTTTAGTTTATTCAAGAAGAATGTCAGCTATATTAACAGCAAAACAGTTTTATTATTACCACTGATCTGTGAGCAACTGCATGCTCAAGCCTGTAACGTGAGCTTAACACCCAAGATCAGAGCAGAAGCAATGAAACTGCCCTTTTCAGAACACCATATATTAGTTTTAAGGTCTTGAAGTTAATGTGACTATGGCCCCAGCTATCTCCCCCAGTGTAAGTTCCTGAAGAGTTTAGAATATGTCTAGATATTTTCAGCCATAAGGACTGGTTCCTCACATACATTTTATTACATAAAAATGAATGTGTTATGACAGATCAGAACAGAAAAAACAGTGGGAGCAAAGGCTTTCCATACAGCAGGTTAAAAAAAAGTAAGCCATGATTTGAAACAAACACACAATATGTACAGTAACAAGCTACAAAAAAACAACAGAAAAAGAAAAGCAGCAAGAGCAAAACCCTGTTTTATACGGAAATCTTGAAGGCTAGAACACAGCAATTTCCATAGACACACATGTAAGTTTTGAGAGAAGACATTAGAGTCTGGTAAGAACTACCAGGTCCTACCTAAATTAAGCTCTGCATGGGACTTCTCAAGACCAAGTAGCACAAGGATATAGGGAGCAACCGTCACCTAGCAGGAGTTCAAGACTTCAAAAAGCACCTAGGCAGATGACTTCCTCAATACAGAGTAACTGATTAGAGAGTTAATGCTAAGGACAACAGTACTATGATCCTCATTAAAAAAACCTAAGGCAGCCATCTCGTATCTAATAAAATCATAGGCAGAAAGAGAACAGAGTAAATATATTTCAAAATTCTACAAAAAATACCAAGACAGAAAGTAACAGAGAATTAATCCTGCTCATGTAAAAAATATTAAGGACAGAGAATAGCTAAAATGAACTTTAGCCTCCCTTTCTCTTCCTTTGCTATTCTGAGGTACACAGATAACTGTTTTCTCAGTCATTTTCTCAGAAGAAGTATGTTAAACTCTTTACAATGATTAAGATTATTTTGCCAAATAGTTCTGACATAAAATGAATGGAAACCAGGAGCACCTACAAGTCTTCTTGGCTAAAGAAAGCACTATTTACACTGTGGCATTTTTTCTCTTCATTCCTCAGATCAGAAAAAGAACATTTTTCTTAACAACTCCGGAGAAATGAAGTGTGACAAGTGCATGTGAATATCACATTTACTATAATTACAGAATTATTCTGTATTATTGTCTGTAACACAGTGAACATTCTTTTCAAACTTGGTAGAACAAGTAAAAATAGTTTTAAATCCCTTTATTACCTCAACTTTTGCCAGTCAAAAGGCAGTACTATAACTTGAAACCAATAATTGAGTCCATTTTTCATTCTCCTGTTTGCATTAAGCTGATTATAAGCCCTGGAAAAAGACTTCAGATGGTCGTGTAACGTAGGTACTGACAAGCATCAACACCTCATCTCACACCTCCCTGCACTGCTACCATTTCTCTACACGGGTCACCTGGAAAAAGACGCTCAGAAGCCGCAAAGTGGTGGATGAGCTGTTTCCATGCAACCTGCTAAAGCCTACATATTAAAGAGTCTATTGTAGGGAAAAATCCAAAGACAGAAATGAAAACAAGAAGACAGAAAGGAAGGCTTCATTGATTTATCTTCTTGCTTTAAAATTATAACCAGGAAGTGTTAAAAGATTACTTTAATGAGGTTTTTCTTCATACTCTCTCATCCTTCCAGCCTCACTTGTATCATGCATATCACAGTCCAAATTTGCCGTGTTTTCCACTTGAAATGGCAATGCCAAATGCCAACTCAGTTAAAGGTCTGTTAGGCTTTGTCAGTTGCTTGAGAAAGCAGTCATCAATTTTCTCTGTTTCTTTAAGATGTTGAAAGCTTTGGTCTTTTAGATTTTCCACCCCAATATGGAAGGCAGAAGAGGGCAGAGGAGAAAAGGGTAGAGAACAGTGTATTCTTCTTTATTGTGAGAAGGCTTTAAGCAACAACTGAGATAGGGAAGACTACAAAAACAACTGTTATTAATTCCTGGTATCTTGCATCGTAAGAAAAGGTAAAACATTTCTGCCATACAGACTTGACAGAGCAAGTTTACATTTTATCAACTCAGATTACAAAGACTACATATGTGTAGATACCTATTTAAAATCAGAACTGTTGAAAAAGTGAAACAAATAAAGCTATTCCACTATAGTTCTTTTTCTTTACCAAAAAAAAAATTAAAATCTAGTTCTTCTCATTAGGAAGGACTGTAAAGATAGATCTATCTGATCAGACTAAAGCCAAAAGCAGCTAAACTCTACAATTTACATCATCTCCTAGTGCTAAGAAATAATCTGAGAGTTTTAATGTATCTAAAATTCACTTGAACAAATCTCAGTATAGATATTAAACAGAGTTATGCAAATTCTTAGATATGTGCAAGGAATTAACTTGAAAAATATTCTCAGGTAAACCTCAGATGCTGGATTACTTTGGTGTAGAAGGTAATACTGCCTGACAATGAATGATTTGCTTGTGTGTCTCATTGTGAGTAAAGCTCCATTGTAGGTGATTTGGATAAATGTTCCTGAGAACATTATATAGCATTTTCTGTCAGAAGAAAGACCAGAAAAGTCTTGGCACCAGGAGAATGAACAGAAAATGGAGACAATTCATGGATAAATCCTTGCAAAAACCATAAAACAATCCTCAATGGAGTAAGTTACTTTGCACCATAGAGAAACACTCACAGTCTGGGGACATAGCCTTCTGTGCTCCTAAGATGCCTCCTTTAAGAGTGATGTACTCAATGGCAGAAATATAAACAGACATAGCAGTGAAAAACACAGCAGTGAAGTCTTGTAAAGTAGATTGAAAATTTTCAGCTATCAAAACTGAAGTAATATAGCTTCTGTATATATTGTCCATACAATGGAATTATATATTTAATGCTGTTCTATGAATATAAGCACTATCAAACATGGTAGCTTTCTTGAGACAAACACTGACCCTGTTTTCCCCACTACATCATGCCTACCTACATTCTGGTACCTTTTGCTATCAGCACAATTAAGGAGTAAAGAAAAGGATCTCTCTCAAAGAACAACCTTGTTTCATCCACAGAGCTAAAAGCAGTGTGTTCCTGGAACTTTTCCTTCTGGGCATTCTTTATCCACACAAATGGAAAAAACCAAAAAGCCACCCTTCACCATATATTACAGCAAGCAATTTAATGATCTGAGGAAAGAAAAAAAGCAGCAACTTTCACAGACTACACTCACTGTACGTGGTAAACCGTCATTTTCAAGGCACCTGATGCGCAATAAAGGAGAAAGGGTAAAGGAAACAAAAAAACATTTGGTTATTTCTTGCTGGGTGAGTATCAAAAAAGCTGTGCAATTTGCAGAAGTTATTTCTCAAGTAGAACAGTTACTCCAAGATGTAGTATCTATCACCTACCTTGTAGAAGGGCTCCATTTCTCTTGAAAAAGGTGCTTCCCGGCCAAATGGGTGGACCTGATGTGCTAAAGGGAATAAGAAACAAGTGTAAAGAAAATCACATTTGCATTATATTTTGCAATTATAAGTTACTATTTGCATGAATTTTGCCTTGTTCTTAAAGCTAATGTAACATCATGACACTTTTGCCTTCAAGCAAGGGTCTAAAATTTCATGTTAAAAATAGGTTAATTTGATTCAAGATTGACATTTTCTACGTGAGGAAAAACCTCAGCAGAGCACACACCCACACTCTCTTGGAGGAAGAGAGAAAAAGGCAATTTTGAATAAATAATAAAAAACCTCAGATCAATGTCAAAATTATTTACTGAATTCTCAGTACATAAAAATAACGCCCTTTTCCAAAGATACTTGCTAAAAACTCCAATGTTTTATGGCTTTCACTCGGCTGTGACAAACATGCTGCCGCAGCTAATGCTAATGTCTGCCCAGACAGCCCTACCTCGGCCTGTGCCGTGCGCACGGTGACCACGGCGGCTCCTGAGAGACGGGCCAGGGCAGCGGCCATGGGGGCCACCGCGTGCCTGGCAGGTGTCACTGCCTGCCCTGAACTCAGACAGGCCAGGCCCCTCTTCTGCTTCGCCTCCTGCCCACGCAGAGGCTGCCCAAAGGTGATGGACTCCAAGAGGCCACTGCTAGGACAAGTGCAGCTGAAAGCAACAACATTTCAAACACAGGAGGGGGAAGAGGAGGGAACATTAGCAGGATCATCTAGACCTTGTTGCCTTTGATGCCTTGGAGCAGCCCCACAGTGCTGTGGGCAATCGAGTGTGGAGCATCTGCTCCAACACCCCGTGGTGCTGGCGAGCTGGAGGAGAGAGGGGGCTGCGAGGAGCTTCCCTGCAGCAGCCACCCTGGTACCACCACCTCTGCCGGCCAGAGGACTGAGGGGAGGCCACCCTGCTCCTGCCCCACTGCAGGAGGTGGTGGGGCCAAGTTGTTATTCTGCACCTTTTGTCTCCTCTTGACTTAACAACTGCTATGCAAAATGCAACAAAATGAAAACAGGGGCTCTCTATTACATTGACAGCATTAGCAAAGTTCTGTTAAAATGCCATATGGAAGAAAACCACTTCTTCCACAATTATTCTGCAGATAGTCTTGTGCTAATACATAAAAAATTCACTGTGGTAAAATAAGGACTGTATATAAATCCAAACCAATTACATGAGTAATAAAAACCTTCAATACTCCTGAACAAGAAAGAGAATTGAGAAAGAGAGAGAAAACAAAATGACCAAAAAGAAGTTAAGTAGGTCTACATTCTAAGTGCTGGAGAGCATGGGGCACACACTTGTCTGAACACATGCTCACTTCATAGTGCTTAATGTAACCAATTGTTTGTATTCCTTATAGTAAGCGCCTGCTATTCAGTGTAGCTCCTCAACTCATAGGAAGGTCAAGAGCTGTTGAGGGCATTCACACTCCTGCAGGATTCACTCCTGTAGTACATGTTACAGTGCATCAGAGTCTTGCATAATCTCTGGAACAGGACTCATCAGGCTACAAATGGAAAGCCATAGCACGGTCTTGATACTGTAGAGATCTGCCAATCAGAAATCACAGTATGGCAACTATTTGCCTTTCAAAGGCTCAAGAGAAAAAAAAGAGTGAAATTTTGAAAAGACATTGCAAAAGAAATTCACTCCCAAGCTGTCATAAGCGGGTGGAAGAGGGTTAAAGAAAGCAGTGGGAAAAGCATATATATTTGAATAGACAAAATGTCTCCAATAGAGAAAAAAAGCCAAAGTGATTTATCTTCTTTTCCAATTTGTAAAAAGGCCCAGGGCTCTCATAAAAATCTCCATCTGATTCAGCACAAACGCACATGAACTGAGAAAATTAACTGTGTCTTGCCAAGGAAGGAAGCTAAAGAACTAAAGCATGTAAATAAAGTACTGCAGCGACCGTCAAGCCTTCCAAATAACAAACTTTCGTGTTTGCAGGGCTTTTTGCAGTTTACCTATGTCTGATCTGCATTGGGTAAATTTTTTTTCTGTTCCCAAACTTTTGTATGTGACATCTCAGAGGATATTAATTATTAAAACATATTTCAAGTTGACAAATGACAGAGTTGAACTACCTCTCACTTTAAAGTATTCAAAAGCTGCTTCCTCTCAGTTCCAGATTAAGAAACCATTTGAAGAAGTTCATTCTTCTAAAGACCATCAATAAAAACCCAAAACAATTGGTCCATCTCAGGCATTTTTTCAAACAAGTTGTTTCTTCAGTGTAGACTGTAAGCTACAAGAAAAGAATGGCTGGTTCTCCTACAGAAGTAACAGCATATTCTGCATTTAGGCAAAATAAAAATGCAAAATCTGGGTATATGATTTTCTTTTGTAATCAATATCTGATACAAAATTAACATTTATGCCATTAGCATTATTGATGGAACAGTTTTTCCCCAAATTTACCACCTAAACACACTGACTAAAGTAGTATCTCTTGGAAGAAAAGCAGTAAGTAGTCTGAACTCTTATCTCACTATGAAGAAACTTGGAGCCTAATACATTTTTGCTTTAGACATGTTTGAACTGGCCTACCTCTGAGAAGCAGATGAGCACAGGGCACTTGTGGGGGTGGGTGGAAGACGGACCTTGATCAACCACAGTAAGCTGAGATGTCAAGCAAACATCTTGAAAGAACAATTCATACAGTTTATGAATTAAACAACACGTGAAACATCAACAGTTACCTGCCAAGGACCATTGGTTTGATTTTCAGAAAATACTATTGTTTGAAGCATACACTTAGCCAACAGGATATCCAAGCTGCAACAGTGTTTGTAGCAAATGCATAAAACAGGATCCAGGGTACAACTTCAGAGGCATCCATCCAGTGCACAATTCACCTCTCTCCAAAGCACAGTGGCATCTGTGCACCACCACAGGAAGCAAATGAAGTATTCACAGCCTGCTGAACCTGTATCTGAGAGAACTGATGGAGGATGGTGTTTAACTCCTGAGGAATTGGGAGCCACCTCTGATCAAAGCCCACCTTTCCCACGGATGTGCTAGCAATTTTTAATGGCAAGTGGGACTTGATTTCCACTCAAGGCAAGCAATAAACTGTTCTTTCTCTGAAGATACAACCAGCAGGAAATTTTTTGTGCCACTGGGCCCTAAGCATGTGAAGCTTCTTGACTGCAGGGATTTTTCTGAGGAAAGGCTTTGCCATAGGAAAATGTTGCTTTGCTGAAATCTAAAATATTCTACAGGAATGTGTTGATTTGAATGCTGTTTCTGCTGGAAACCAGGCCAATATGAAGACTGTCCAGCCAGTCATGGCAGCTAGCCAGCCCAACCAGGGCATACAGAAGCAATAATGTGTGTGAGCCCCCCAATTAATTATTTCTATCAAAACATATGGCAGACATTTATAAAAATCTTCAAAAGGTGCATAGGCTTCAAGAAACTTAAAAAAGGAAACATAAATCCTTTGTCTTCTGGAATTCCCATTAGAGCAAGGAGACTGCAGTCTTAAAGCCAAGCACTAAAAAAAGCCAGAGTAAGAATTCTCTTGCACAGTTGCAGTATTTCACAACTATGCCAAAAGCTCTCACAGGCCTCTTTGTCAGAGAGGCTTGATTAATAGATTTTAAAAACCCAAACAACTAAAAATTCAAACCAAATTCAATTGTGTGGGACTACACACCACAATTAAGGGATTATGAAAACACAGAAGCCAGGCAATAAATACACGCCAATGACTGTTACTGAATGTTACCAAATGGTAACTGAATGTTACCAAATATGTCCACAGAATGATGGTAAAGCAGGAAAACACAGAAAGAGGGGAAAGCAAACATAGAATCCAACACCAGCCTCTGAACACAATTTCAAAGGCCTTTAAAGCTAACACTTATTAGCGCAATGAAGGACAGCTCAGTGGAGAGGAAGGGAAACTGGTCCACACACACACCCCCTAGCCCACCATGGCCAAGACGAGGTGGAATTAGCTGCTGGGGCATGGCTGATGCCAAAGTACATCTTGGCTTTCAGGAAAGTCAGAACTACAGGGCAGGACAGCTTGGTAAAGGGACAGAAATATATGAATAGTGTCAGCTGTAAGCTAACAAGCTGTTGCACACAAAATACCCAACACGGTCTGCAGTATGCAAACAGCTGCTAGAACACAGACAGGAAGCAAGGAAACAGAGGATGTCCTCTCCAGCCCTTACCAATGGCAAAAATGATGGGAACAAGAAAAAATTATTGACTAAGTGCCTCTACATCCAGCTTGACCCAATACACTGCAACCGCCTGCCTTTGCCCTGAGGGCAATACCAGCCGTGAGGACAGCTGAAAATTGAAAATTTCTGTCAACAGAAGCTGCCACTGCCAGGTGAAGGGAAAGAAGGCATTGCTGTACCCAAGTACAGCTGGAAGTATTCCATTACTAACTATCAACAGTGCAAACTGCTTCTCTGCGAAGTCTCACCAACATCTCTGACAAAGAGTGAACTAAAGGAGATGTCAAGAACACCAAATCTAGAAGCAATACATTTGTAGAAGAGCAACCAATGACGCATCCTGCAGGCATAGAAACCCACCTCCAAAAGTTTCTGAGAAGCAACTAAATCACAGCTAGTCTTATGTTCAAGCTGCTGATAAAATAGTTGTAGACGCCTTATCTGGATAGAGCCCATTAAACTCTGTATCTAGAGGCAGCAGGGAATGATGCTCTTGACAAGCACATTCAGCTCCCAATGCCAGCAGGGTGCCGACTGCTACTATAAGGTATATAAATGGTTGTCCAACTGAGACGATAGACTTTGGTTTTTACCATTACTTGAGAAGTATATTTAGGATGCTGCTGTAACTGAGAAAAAAAGGTTAAGTATGTTTTTGTGGGAATACAGCATTCCTTGATGCTGGAAGATGAATAGTACTTCCTTACAGCAATCACCCTGTGTAAGGCATGGGAAATGTTTCCAACTACAGTGGTGAACAGCCTTCTTGGCTCCTGGGCTGAACAAATGTGGTTTGCAGAGTGGCTGTTGAATAGCACAGGAGGAGGTCACTTGGTCCAAACCACACTGCCACAAGCCTGTAGAGTAAACACAAGACAGACAGCAGCTCCTTCTGATTGGTGACTCTTCTAACACTTGTCAGCCCTTCACCGCTTGCACCGGAGACCTCAAAGCTTTGCACTATTGTATCAGCTTCAATTTTAATGCCATTACTGCATGGGGGCTAACAACACCACTGCACTGCAAAGAGGGTCTAATTCTCTCCAACTGAGTATATAACCATAGTTGTTTTAATGAATTGATCACTGTCATTATACCTTTTGAGCAATACAGAAGTATCCATATACTGCTGGACCTGTAATACTACTGTTTTGCTAATGAGGAAAAGAAAAAGTCTAATTCTTGCCAGCAGCTTGCTGGCAGTTAATATCACAACTAGCCATCATCCAGCAACAAAATAAGCAAGCTTCCTTTCCAAGCAAAGCAAAAAGCCGTCTACTATCCTGAGCCAATGACAATACATAAAAAAAAAATCTTGAAGGCTGGTGATAAGGTATTTCCTGACTTCAACGAAAACTGATTAATACTTTAGAGATTTTAAATATACAAACCCATTACTCCATCTTCCCGAATTTTCCATAACTGACAAAACACTACTGTTAAAGAGATTTATGAATTCACAATACAGATTTTTAATTTATGACTGCTAATCTAATANCTGTGTAAGGCATGGGAAATGTTTCCAACTACAGTGGTGAACAGCCTTCTTGGCTCCTGGGCTGAACAAATGTGGTTTGCAGAGTGGCTGTTGAATAGCACAGGAGGAGGTCACTTGGTCCAAACCACACTGCCACAAGCCTGTAGAGTAAACACAAGACAGACAGCAGCTCCTTCTGATTGGTGACTCTTCTAACACTTGTCAGCCCTTCACCGCTTGCACCGGAGACCTCAAAGCTTTGCACTATTGTATCAGCTTCAATTTTAATGCCATTACTGCATGGGGGCTAACAACACCACTGCACTGCAAAGAGGGTCTAATTCTCTCCAACTGAGTATATAACCATAGTTGTTTTAATGAATTGATCACTGTCATTATACCTTTTGAGCAATACAGAAGTATCCATATACTGCTGGACCTGTAATACTACTGTTTTGCTAATGAGGAAAAGAAAAAGTCTAATTCTTGCCAGCAGCTTGCTGGCAGTTAATATCACAACTAGCCATCATCCAGCAACAAAATAAGCAAGCTTCCTTTCCAAGCAAAGCAAAAAGCCGTCTACTATCCTGAGCCAATG
>VZTT01064914.1:5000-17485 GCA_013400855.1 Buphagus erythrorhynchus | reverse complement strand
TTCACAATACAGATTTTTAATTTATGACTGCTAATCTAATATTCTGGCAATGCTTCTCTTTTCTCTGCAATTCCCTCTTTTACTGTCTCCCGGTATCTCTCACTTACTGCAACATGTGAGATCGAGACTTTAAGCTCCTAGATGGAGTCTTTCCTGGTTTCTCTAGGGTGTCTAACACATTTTCAAGTGAACAATAAAATTCTGATCCATTGCAAACTCTAAACGAGTTTTCTATATGACATAACTGCCAGAGGAATTACATCTATATTTCATTAAAGACTAACGAGAAGTTGCTCATGAAATCCACTCATGAACAAAATAGAATTTAATGCTTTTTGAAGGATGAAGTGAAAAGTTGGCNGCTTTCTCTTCTCTAATAAACTAGAGAAGCTTACATGAAGACATCTATTATTTTAGAACACACTCCAGGCTGCCCTTGGCTTTGGAAAGGCAGCACTGCAGAATTAAGATGAAAAATTAGTCGTATGACTTTTCTTCTTTCAATTCAAGTAAATTGTGTCTATCTTAAACTTCTCATATTTCCAGAATCAGGGATAAAAATGGTAATTCCTACTTTCAAGAAAAACATGGTCATGGTGTCCTTTGGAGCTCATCAGCAACTCTGCTGTGGTGCTCAAAAGGCCCCTCTCACTGCTGGTGTGATACATGAAGCCTTCTTCTACCCTGTGTGAGACTCTCTAGCCTTGGGCCAGAATGTTAGTCTTTGCTGAGAGCTGAATATTATACACTTATGGACAACACAGGACTTGTTTAAATAAATGAGAAGATCATAATTTTGAGAGAATAGTTGCTTCAAGACAGATGGCTATTTGAGGTACACCAGCCTCATAGTGCAAAATGAAAATCTTTCATTAACCTGTGTTTAATATTTTAAGATGCATTTTGTGAACACAAGATAATTCTAGGCTGAATACTGAAACAGGGGAAAGTCCAGATATATTTGAAAATTCATGGTGAGGCAACTGTCCCATGTTACTTTTAATTAAAAAAGATTTGTCTACATTGGGAATTGGGAGAGGCTACCTATCAGCCTCCAGTTCTAATTCTGCCTCTAACAATGAAATCACACAGTGACTTCAGGCAAGTAATTTCATCCATTCTGTTTGAGTTTTATTTTTCTTCTTTTGTACTAAAAACAGGCTTACTGAACAGACTATATATCTCAGAAAGGAATAAAGAATTGTTAAGTAACAACACAATAGGTGAGGGAATAGTCTTTTGAAGTGCATGTAGTTAAGGAGGGACCAACACAGCTCACTTCTAGAGCACAGTTATTTGTTCCCACTTCCCTTATTTTGAAGTAAGGAGAAGGAGAAGGAGAAGGAGAACTACAAGGTTACTTCGCTTGCTGAAGTGCTGTGTTTCTCCTTATTTCACAACTGCTATTAAATGGTTCCTAGACCATCACTGGACAAATAACTGGTAGCTGTCAGGCAGGGAAAACTTTGGAGTTACCTAAACTTGCTCCTGGCTCCTGTGCTACACACAGAGCATGCCTGTGCCAGCTCAAGCAGGAACCACAAGTCATCTGGCCCTGAAGCCCAGATGAATAGAATATTCTTTACAGACAGCCACTGGCCTCTGGGACTACAGAGGACTGTGGCCTCTTTTGGGCTACAGCAGCATCAAATGCTGACCCGGCCAACAGAGAGAAGTTTGATACTCTTCTATTCTATGAAATCAGAAATGAAGCACTTCAGTTCTCTGCTTCCATTTGCTGCAAAACAAATGGGAAAGAGAGGTTCATTTCTGGTTTGCTTTCACTTGCTTAAAATTGCACTGGAAGAAAAAAAATTCTTCAATCTCAGGTTCTGGAAAACAAATGAGTCCTAGACACTGCCTATACTTAAGGCCCACCTTCACTTCAAACTTAATGTAAAGAGTCTGCTCGGATAGTTAATGCTATAGCACAGAGAAGGTTATAGACAACATCCCCACTGATCACCTGAACAACTGAACTACAATGAAACTGCAGAGCTATTAACCAGGCACAACACAATAACGTTCTTCAAAAAGAAGGATTCTCCCAAATCAAAACCGAGTAATTTTTTTTAAAGCACAAGGTCACACAATTGACTTCTGTTATTCTAGTCCTGAATTCTCCATTTATTATCTTGCAGAATTTCAAACAGCTTTACTGATAGACCTGCCTGGATTTCAGAAATATTTCCTACATGAGGCTCCCACTCACATCTCTAACCATGGCTTAACCATGGCCTTGAGAGTGACTGGACTTGAGAGTGACGATAGGCACACCTCTGCTGGAATGGCTCGTCACCCATTCCTGAGAACACACCACTTGTCCGTTTTAAAGACACCAATGTACCTTGAACATGCACAAAGTTATAAACATGCGTATGCAAAAGGGCAAATCTGATCTCAAATGAAACGTTAATGGATGCGGAAAAAGGGAGGCGAGGCCTTTAAGTTGTGTGGTGTGTGTGTGTGTGTGTGTGTGCTCTGCCAACTGCTTCATGTTGCTTGCTGAAATTCTTATTTATCTGGAATGGTGTGATTCCCTATTCCACCAATTTAAGAACTAGAGGAACTTAAAACTAACCATGACCTGCAGGCTGCTGCCAATACGAACTCCCCCTCCACCACTTGCTCAAAGCCAAGGCGCTTACCAGCTGAAATTTTCCATACCTGGTCTTTCTCATTAATCTTGAGTGAATGTGGTTCAGATGATTCAGAACTAATCTGGCTTCTGGAATTACAGCAGCAGAGGACAAACGAATATTTAACCTCTCCCCTGGAACATTTAACCTCTCCCAGATGCCAAGGGTACTTTTCCCCGGGGAGCTTAATGTGCTTATAGGATCTGCAACACTGCTGCAGAGGAGTTTGCCGAGATTTGTACTCACTGGGCTACACACAAAAGTGTTTGATGCATATGTCAGAAAGTTATGTAAAAGCAGAAAGTACAATGATGATGATGATGACAACAACAGCATCAAAAGTGTGAAGTATTCACACATTTGAAAAGCCCCAATTATGTATTTCATTATCTCAGTTCTGCTTTTTCCTGCGTCTACTACATAAGTCCAGCATTCATGGTAACACCTTTATCCCCCCAGAAGACCTGAGCCTGAGGACAATACTGCACAGCATGCAAGGTGCTCAAAAGATAAATGGCAGTTTGTGGATGCTATCCCCAACACAAAAGTTTAATGCATAAATAACATGTTATCCTTAGGGACACGTTTTTAGAAATAAACTGCTAAGGCATAAAATATTTAGTATCACAACGTGTCACTTTTCACTCATTCATATTCCCAAGATTATTCCTCTTGAAGAACTGAGAGGTGTATTTTAGGGATGGGGAGAGACATCCCAATACACACACAAAAAACCCTACAGCATCCAACAACGTGCTGTTTCACCTTGGGGTCTGGGTCTACAGACTCGACAAAAGAGAACATAGCATAATTTTTTGCATTCAGAAGCATTGCAGAGATACCACTATATCAACCCTCCCACCCATAGAGCTATAAAGAAATCATTTCCATTCAGAGAAAGGAAAACATACACAGAGTTAACAGGGTACCTCCAAAAACACCCAGTAAACAGCAGCACAGCAGGACCAGCCCCCAGACACTCCTCTCAGCCCCGGGCCTCTGCTGACAACCCACAACCCATACTGCTGTTGCCAGGGCTCCTCATCACTGACTGACATTAGCTGCACCTACAGTAGCTCAGCTTTTCTCCTAAAGGTATCCCAAATGTTTCAGGTTGGTTGCAGAGGAAATTAAAAGCCGAATTCTAATATGCCTTCCACTTTATGATAAATTTAAAGCAAATGGAACAAGTTTGACCAAATTCTACCCTATTAGCTCAGTCCAGTCAGGAGAAGATGAAAATTTTCCACTTATTCTTGAGAACTCTTCAATTCAACAAGGCCTCAAATTCAAGGGGCAGAGCAGATGAGACCTCACGGATACTTACACTGCAGAAGTCCCTTCCCTCTCTACAGCCTCTGCCAAAATGAAGAACCCCACTGAACTGTTGGCTGGGAAGTGTGTGGGATCTGGACTTCCCTGGTCTCTGAAACAAGAGAGCTCCTAGCTAATTTTACAGGAGCAATAACCACAGCACCCAACTTCCAGTATCTTCTACTTAAAATTTTCAAAGCAGAACTAGGAAATAAAGAATTTCATACATTCTGCACACCTAACTGTACAAATACTCAGAGGACCTAATTTTTTCTTTTCATTTAACAGAAAAATAAACCTCCCATCGGTAATAGGAAATAAAATTCAGTGTGCATCTTTATTCTTAATCCTTACCTCTATGAACAGCTATTCAGCCTGTTGAGAATACTAACACTGTACTTAATAATATTCTAATAATTCTCTCAAGTTACAGTATTATCTACATGAATGAAGGAACTCAGTGAGGAAAAGAAAAGCTGACCTTCATAGAATTTATAGTGAGAAGTCTCTCTTCTACCTTTAGGCCAGTGATTTCACATATGACTGATTAAGCTGTATCGCTAAAATGGAGACTATTTTTCCCAAAATTGTCTTAAAAGATTGTCATTTCAACAAATCTCAGCTTCCCTGGTGGAATCCATGATGTGATCTGTTTCCCTCTGCTGCTTCTCCTCAGATGTTTGGACAGAATTTGGATGGACTCAGTAAGACAAGGCTTTAACACTGCTTTTCACTTGGAGATTTGCAGTAGAAAGCAGAGCTGTAGGAATAAAGGATATATGAAGAAGGTGAAGTTTTACAATTGCTTTTGCAATGAGATGTTTGTTTCTACATCTCTGTTTTATCCACTGTGACTCCATGTGGTGAAGGCTGAAAAAAATCATTATGAATGTGAAAAAAAGTCACAAAAAGTCACAAAATTCAGAGTTTCTTTTTTCTGCATAGCGTATCTTTACAGCAGTTTGTTAGCAACCTTGTGCCAAAACACAAAACCATAGAGGGAGAGTAGAGTCTAGGCCATCTACTCTTTTTTGTTAAAGCCCAAGAAAGTTACAGAATAAATCCAAATATGGCAATTCAGCAATCCTCAGTGCCCCTCCCTGAACAGCTCTGGTTCAGCAGCCAGTGGAGGAGACCACAAGTTCTCAACAAACCAAGAGGTTCTGGGAGGTCCATCAGCCGGTGGGTAACTCCAAAACCAGAGGTATTTCACTAATGAAGAGCACAGTCTTTGGAGGCACCAAAATGAGCTGCTAAGGATGGGTATGGTTACCTATCAGATACTGGGTAATTCTCCTTTTGGTTGAATTGGTATCTGCCATGCGGTTGCAAAATGCCCTTATTAATGTTAACTAGCAAAAATATGTTCAAGAATGTATATGCACCCTCTCTTTGTGTAATTAATCCCTGTAGTAAAGCTGTTCCTTGGATCACCTCAAGTATACAAAATCAGTGAGCTAGATTACAGGAAACAATTACTTGTGGTACACTGGTGTTTAGAAAGAGACAGTGACACCCTGACATCCCCAGACAGCATTTGAGCCCTCTAAAGCTGCAAATCACAGTAAGTATCAAACTATGCTTTTCAAACATCAGATGATGCAAGCTTGTTCATTCTAGTGAAATGATACAATCAGTCATAAAGTGAATGGGACACAATCTTTTAAACATTCAAGTGGCAACAATTTATAAAGTATCCATTTACTACAACCAATTAAGCAGAAATATTTTCATGTGTCAATTGTAAATTCTGACAAATCAGGGAAGGAAAAAATGGAATGATTACTTCGCCAAACCACTCCAGTTAATTCTCATGTTGGTGGTTTCATTGACAGCTAAGTCTTTTTTACAATGTCATGTGCAGAACACCATTGAATTTTCCAGTCAACACACAATCGGCTAATAGTAAATATGCATGAACTGGAAAGCAGCAAGCTCAGGCATTTGCAGGACTGAACCATCCAGATAGCTGCCTCTGCTAGATGTGGCCAATACACCTGCAGTTCTCAGTTCAACTGGAACATGCTCAAGCAAGAACTCCTTTTTAGAAATCCCTGCACCTCAATTTCAGATCACAGAGAAACATGACTCAAAGCAAAGCAGCCTTGGATACCTTCAGCAGAAATTACTGTCATCTCATTCCATTCTTAACCCTTCTGAAACCATTTTTCTGTCCTAGTCCTAAGAGGACTTGCCACGCTGTTGTCATTACCAATCCCTGTTTATAAACCATTTCCTCCTCCACATTAGCTCCTTTGCTCATTATGTTTTAGGGTTTTATTCTTGTCTTTCTTCTATTTCAGAAATTTTACGGCTCATTTGTACAGCCCTTAGCATCTCAGCATGGGATAACTTCACAACTGAAGTCTTATTAAAGCTATTTACACAATTCCTATAGACAGGACAAGGGCCTGTGTTTCTTCATCAACCTGTGTGGAAACTCAGCTGACGGATTTGTCTCTCAGTCTCCCCCTCTTTTCTTAGAGGGACTCTAGACTAGGTTGGGAAGGCTAGAAAGCAGCAAGTGAGGTTCACTGGATAATGCGGGAGAAGTATAACGGAATAAAAACAAAATGGAAAAAAAATTAGCATTTAACAAGGGCTCTGGATGGGAACTAAGATACTTGGTTATAAGCAAGACCAAAGATGACAACTCAGCTCAAAGAAACATATGCAGAATGCACTATTTTAATGGCTTTGTCTGGAAATAAAGGGAAGGTTATTTTTTTTGGAAGGAAAGGTTATTCTCTGTGTGTTCCCCATACAACCCAATCTTGCCCATTATTCAGGCTACAGTAGCCTGAGTGGCAAGATGATGTTTGCTAACCTCCCAGTGCCACACTGGAAAACAGCTTTAAGCATTGAACTTCGAGGTCTTTTCAAACCTTAATGATTCTATTACTTGCCTATGGAAGTAGTTTTAACAAAGGCTTATACGAAATGCAGAAGGGAAATCAAGAGCATAGCAGAACTCATTATACCTTCATGATGAGAAACCTCTCAGCACTTGTAGGCACAGTGAACTGAAAGCAAAGGTTTCAAAGGTTTCAAGCCTGCCTCAGGCTTGAAAATATGGTGTTTTGCATAGGTGTTTTGCACTAAGAAGTTCCACTGAAAAAGTAAAGAAAGAAAAAAGCAGGTAATACATAATAGCTGTGTGATCCCTAAACAACTATTGACTCTAAGCCACCCCAAGAGAAACAGCTTCTTGGGAATGGCAGAAGTGTCCACACAGTCTTGCATTCATAGACTGCATCAAACCATTTCCTATTAAGTTCACAACGTCTCTAATTCTTTTTGGTAATTCCCCCTTTTGTAATTCTCCTTCTGAGGGAGAGGAAGAGGGAAGACCTCTCTTTCTGCTGTCTCCAAGCAAGCTCCAGTCTTCAGTCCCAGCCCATTATGGTGTTACATGAGTGTGCATTGTGGCCTCTTCAACAGGGCAGCAAGGCTTAGTGCCTGCTTCTCTCTCCAAGGATGTTCACCACTATGGCATTGACCGGAGATGGTGCTTTTAATTGAAGTAGGAATTGCCTGATCTGCATCTGTGAGTAGGCCAACAAGCAAAAACTGGCACTGAAATTCATCTGTAGAATGGGTCGTGAAAGAGTAACTCCAGTGCCAGTTTCATAGTAACCACCAGGGAAAAAAGTTTCCCCAAAGGAAAAGAGGGAGTTCAATCTGCCTCCTTTTCTTGGCTTCCCTTTTAAAGAATACAAATAAGCTTCCTGAAAAACAACAGGCCTTTTGATGAGGTAATAGCTTTCCTCCATGTTTTTGTTTGTTTGTTGAAAACACTTGGATTTCACAGGAAGCAGTAACAAACACAACCGGGGATCAACTTCGTTAAAGAACCTCAAAAATCAACAGGACACACATCTCTTGCTTCAGCCACTAAACTGGATTGTCTCACTGGCTCGAGCAAAACTGCAGAATTATTTCCCTAACAAAAGAAAGGCGCTTTTAGGTCCTATAATCTCATTTCAAATCCTTTTACCCACTCCCTTCTCTTTTTGGCCTTGAAATTGCAATCCTCTTTCAGGACTAATCTCGGGACTAATTGGTGCCAGCACTCCAGTTTCTCTCGCCATTTTGTCCCCTCCCTGCCACATTGTTCAGGTGCTGAAAAGGACAGCAGGCCAGGGTTCACTGCCCCTGTAATGAGTCTGTTCCTACAGAGTAACTGTTAATAATTAGCAGGAAGCATTTTGTCTTTAAATTGCACAGCATGAGCAGCTTGATTTCACAGAGCCAGAGAATTGCTTCACTGTTGTTCATGAAGCTCCCCAAGTTTGTGGGTGATGTGCAGGCTGGAGAGCAGCGTGCAGGGTTGCCAAGCCGGGGCCAAGTTTCCCAGCTGGGCACACAGGGTGGCACAGGCAGTGCCAGTCTCTCCAGAGCTCCCTATGGCAGGAAGGAGGGAAACGAGGAGCATCCTGCACACACCACCTACAGCAGCTGCCACGGAATGCAGCAACGTGATGGGACTGAGTTGGTGTGGTGAAAGGACAGTCTGTGTTTAAGAAATATTCCAGAATATAATTCCCTGATGAATAACAAGCAAAGAAGAGATTTAAGAAAGCCTGCTACTTTTCAGCTCATGACTGTATTTGCAGGTAGTGCCAGAAAGGAACAATTACTTGTCTTACCAAGGGAATAACAGTGTTGACCATTTTCCATTTTCTGACATTTTCTCAGACTTGGAAGCAAAATTAGTTTTTCTGTATTTGGAAACTTCAATCTAGGAAGTGCATTAAAACAAAACCATAAAAAAGCTGTTTCCAATGGATGTTCATTTCTAGCAAACCTAAGGCTAACCTTGAGTTTTGATTCAGGCAAAATAAGCCAAAAGCTTCACAAGTTTTTAGAGCTTCAGAAGTTTTCTTCGGTTTTCACATCACCAAGTGTACACATTAAGTTTTGACACTTTGATATTGTATAGAGCCTTCTACTGTCCTGAAGCTGAAGGGCAACACAAGAAACTCCATCTAAGATACACACTGCTTCCTTCCATCATGCCCCCCAGCACTGCTCTGGAGTTTAACCACAACTGGGACTAAATCCACACTCCTGTTCACTACTGACTTTAGACATCTATGAGGAGGTATGTTATGAAGAACAGATTAGCATCAAAAAAGGAAAATGACACAACTACACAACTTGCTTCAGTCTCCTGAAAGAACAACACTTCTTGTGGAGCATCAGTGAGAGACAAGCTGTCAGATGTTGAGACTCCTGCAGAAGTCAACACACAAGACACTCACGTCTCACTAGATTTAGTGAATCTACCATTACTGCAAAGAGACAACACCAAAGATGTGTGTGTAGAAAGCAATGCTCAGCCAGCATCTCACTACCACGGGAGAAAAAAGCAGTCTGTCACTGCAAGGACCTTCTGGAATGGTGTGGATATATAACTGTTACACAGTAAGAACACATCATTTATCTCCTGTCACAAAAATTGATAGCAAGTATGAACACAGAGCTAAAATTACTGATGATTTTTCTTTGTTTGCACCATAGCTTGAGGTCAAGTGGTGTCTCAGTGGCTCAGCTAAGATGGCTAGTAAGTTAAGGGTAATAAGTAAATTCTGCACGTTACCATCCTAGATTCTCCCACCACACTAAAGCCATCCACAATGCAACACCTTGCTGAGGAATTCATACTACAGATCAGCTGGAATAAAGGCATTCAGATTTTCCATTTCTTGAAAACGCAGTTTGCAAACGTGCTCGAGATCCATCACTTACTGCTCTTTGCCTTCGTGTCACAAATTTCAGACTAAGGGCTCTCCTCGGGTCATCCAATTCAGCTTACTGCCAGCAGAAAACTCTTTCTTACAGTCAATTTTCTAAAATTTTATTGAGTCTGCTTTTCAGCACTCTACCAGATGGATTTCAGACAACTTCCTTTAAGGGACTAATTCAGTCTAGTAAGTTCATTATTTGCACCTGGTCAATGACCAAGGAAAGATAAGCCAGGGTCTGTGTACTTGTCTCCTTCTCATATGCTATTAAGTTTTCCATCCTAGTGTCAAAATCTGTTCACGGCAGCAATACAACAGCAGCAGAGAGACATCCCCATGAAAATGAAGCAACTGTGTCTACAGAGAGATATTAATTTGCTTACAGCATCAAAGCAACCTCTCTTTTCTACACTGCAGTTGAAACCTGGTGATCAGAAGATAGCAAGTGAAGACCAGTTCCTGTTGCCAGACCCCTCTCCTCAGGTCAGAGTCCCTGGGTAGTGTTTGTCTGCTTCAATGCAGTCCAAATGCCTGTGCCAGCCCAGGCTGCTGCACTGCTACTGCATTAGAACACCAGGCTGAAGGATGCAGCAAAATGCTGAGCTGTGCCTTGCAAATGACCCCTTTTCACCAAGGCTTGTGAACACCAAGAAATCATGAAGCTGAGGTAAAGCATTTTTTTCCCCTGCTTTACCTGGCACTGGAAGACTTTTCTATAGCATTTTAGTGACTTGAAAAAACAGGTTTGCAAGTCAGGAAACCTTTAAGGCAGGTTTGTAGCACACATCCACCAGATTATAACGGGGTCAACACTAAGCACAATGATGCCTCCATGCTCTTCTGGAGAGAATCTGCTTTGGGAGCCAAACGTACCATAAATTTACTAGCACTGTGCCATCTCAGTAAGATTATGGCTCAATGACGCGTTTTCCCTGGTAGGAATGCCTTAAGAAAGCACTCGTCCTTGACAAGCCCCAATACCTTAAGAAACCCCCACAACAAGTCACCAGGATCACACTTACAACACAGCTACACAAGCATCTTCACCAGCACAACTAAGGACAGTTTGCTATTCTACAAGGGCAGCATCTTAAAATGACTTTGCAAAGAAAAAACAAAGAAAACACACCAAAAATCCCCCAACAAATCTCCAAATCAAAGCCCAAAAGCAACCCTCTACTGAACAACCAGGTGATACTGCTCCAAAGCTCTTCAAAGCTCAACACAAATCAAACTCCTACAGCTCTTGTTCCATGTAATTACAAAATACAGAACTCATCAATACAAACTGCCCCATTTTCAAAGCAGAGTTTTGACAGTGATATCCCCAGGATGACAGAAAAAAACCAGCTCTAACACTTCCAGGGGAATTTCCAGTTTCTTTTTCCCCCCAAATATGACCAAGTCTACTTCTACATATGAAGGGAAAAGCAGCAAAATGTACTTAATAATAAAAATATCTCCATCGCTTTAACAATATTGATGACTGTGGCTCTTAAACTATCATGGAATAAATGTGTTTGTATAAAGCTTTCCTTTTAAATTATATTATACTTGCAAGTTGCAAAATAAAAGCTGTCTACTCCAGAAGCTTTGTTTGTTATTAATTCCCTTAAGTTTAGAAAATTATTTCATTCTAATTAATTGTTTTATTTATTTTTTTAATCTCATGAGAAAAATGGTCTTCTTCATTTTTCATATGCAAAATAGCTAAAGAGAGAACAATTTTTTATATAGAGAAGGAACTCCAATTAATAGAGATCTTAAATACTTGGGGAGCCGTTATGAATTTTGCCATTGATCAGACAGCAGCCTGAAAAAATGCACCTTTTCAGGGAAGTTACATAATTAAAAGTAACCCAATTCCTTTTTGTTTGTATTTTTTTCTCCATCTGCTTATCCAGATTAAACATAAAAAATAATGAAACCCAAATGATGTCAAATTTGCTAAATTTACATTTCTCTTTCATATACTTTTACTGGAACCTGCATCCTGCACTGCCATCATTTATGAATTCCCAATGCTCCATGGACATTTGAAAGCACTCTTACATTTTTAATAATGCAACCTTCAGTATCTGCATTACTATGCAATTCATTTTCCAAATTCCATATATTGTCTTAAAAACCACCACCCTCACCACCATCACACTAGACTAAACCACAGAATTACACACACTTCTAAACACTGAAGCCTAAGTGTCGAAAGGAGAGTCTGTTCTGAGCACCTTAGCTTTTCAAACTAACCTTAGGAAGTTCTCCACCAACCGTGTCATCACTGTTTGAACAGAATTTCTTTTGGAAGGATATATAATGGAATTGTGATAAAAATAGTTACAGAAAAAAAAAAGGCAGTGAGAAGCATAGAGCTCTGCAATATTTATATCACCCAGGCAGACAACACAGAGAACCCATCAGTGAGGTTAAAAACTGCAGCACAGAGAACAACTGACAACAGCAGTCAGGTATAAGGTGCCATAAGGAACAAATGTAAAACCACATCAGCTGCATAAAAATGGACACTGACTACTATCTTTAGAAGTGGCAGAATAATAAACTGAAGTTATTCTACTTTTACAAATAAAGTCCATGTAGTCCTGATTCTAATACCAA
Source organism: Buphagus erythrorhynchus (assembly GCA_013400855.1). Taxonomy (NCBI): domain Eukaryota; kingdom Metazoa; phylum Chordata; class Aves; order Passeriformes; family Sturnidae; genus Buphagus; species Buphagus erythrorhynchus. Next base: position 5,172 of record VZTT01064914.1, on the reverse strand, counting down.
AAATATGTCATACAAGCTACTGAAAGGAAAGTTGAACAAGTGCACGTATACTGCAGCAAGCCAAGAAATACATTTACAATTGTATTAGCAAGATCCACTGCCTGTGCTATCTTGGATGCTTTAAGAGCAGAGCAATAAAAAATTACCATACATAACTGCACCGTTCATATGA
>VZTT01064914.1:0-2500 GCA_013400855.1 Buphagus erythrorhynchus | reverse complement strand
TTGAGCTTTTCATCTGAAAACGCATAGATACAAAGAAATAGGACATCTGTGCTTTAAAAAAATATTTCACAGAAAGACTGATTGATACTTTGAGAAATACTGGGTCTAATACACAGGCAGGGATTATGGATACACCCAACACAGGTATGAAATGAACCTGCACTTTCTTTTAACTGTATGTCTAAGATGACTGGAAACACTGCTGGAGCAAGCCTGGCTTAGTGCATGGATGACCCTTATAAATGGGAGATGAAGTAATCAGAGTTCAGGACAAGGACCAGCTGGTCTGTGAGGTCCAAATGTGAGTCTACCTTCCCCTGAAGTTAAAGGTCTTCCCAGCTGGCCCAGAGCCCAGGCTGATAGTCCACCATGCAGCACAGTTTTGTACCTCTGCTGGCTAACACGAGGCCTGATGGGCCACGTCGATCACCTGGATGCCACCTTGTTAGCATCCTCCACAGTCATACTGCAAGCAGCAAGGAAATGTGTCCCTCTTATGCTCTGCTTCCCACTAACATCATGCAGAGAAGAGGAAATGGTTCTCACTGGCCATGCTCACCTCTCGGGACATTTCTCTATGGACAATCAGGATCTTCAGTACATCTGTTACCTTCTGCTATGACCTGGGGAGACGATGGGTCACCTGCAATCAGTTCCTACAGCTCTTGGACTCAAGAGGACTATCCCAAGTCTGCCAAGGCCTTTGAACCTGTGTGCAAAACTGGTATTATCAAAGAAAGATTACACATGGAACAAATTGGTTACAAAAATATTGGGAGTTTTGCATAAACTACAACAGCTGACCCACATTTTAAACATGCTCTCTACTCCCTAAAATATATTAAAATGCTAGGTGAAATGATGAAAGGGCCACATAGGCTTTGTTTAAGACAGAGCTTCAATTTTTGGGAATACTCCATGTCCCTTAAGTTTGAGTTTAAACAAATGTTAAATAAACAATAAAGAGTTAAATTGTAGAATGCCTTAAAATCGTAACCATTACAAGTAAAGCCATCCCTTACCTACTGTTTGAAAGATTCAAGTTATCTTAATATCTTTTCCTAATAGTTTATCACTATTAGCATAACATTAGAAATTGTTCTATGAATGTCAGTCTTACAGCAGAACTACAAATAATGTAACCTTCCCTGTCAATTTTTCCTTATACAAGCACCAGAGGAAAGAAAAGTCCAAAAACTAATAGAGAAGTGAAGAAAGACTAAAAGAAAAAACAAGAGCATGTTTAAAACTAAATTAAAAAATTTAACTTGAGTTACGGAAATACAAAAAAATCTTTTTCTTAATCCAACAGCAGCAAGATGTGACACACTGTAATTCTATTTGTGGCTTCCCAAGCTTCCAAAGTCTGTTTTCAAATTCAGAAGTCAGATGATTTCCATGGCTGTAATATTGTATTATTAACAAACTTGATGCTCATGTCAACCACTGTTCATTGCAAAAACACTCCTTCCAGAGTCTGAACTTTCAACTACTAAAACTTCAGTGAACTGTTACTGAACACTGCACAGACCTCCCCATCCCCACAACTGCTGCAGCTGTCACAGTGACACAATGGCTGTTCATGGGATGAAGGTGACAGATCCACTCACACTGCCCAGGGACCAAAGGTGAGGTGTCCCTCACACCCTCCAGTTTTTGCTGTACCACACAGCTCACGCACTGTGCCACCCTGCCCTAGCTGCACCAGCACACATTCTGGGGACAGCAAGGAAGAGGGATCAGGACCTGCAGAAAAATAGTCTCAGAATCACAGCACCCACGTGCTTCGAGTTTCTGCAGTCAGCAACTCACAGTTCTGTCAATGAGGCACTCTAAAAATTTTCATACGGAAACACCCAGGCCTACAGAGGGTTTTGCAAACAAAGTAGCAAAAATTTCAAAACACTTCCCTACACTTTCTTTTTCCCATGAACTTAGTGGAAATATCTACGGTACCATTCCAAGTTATCTTTGGAATAAGGCTATATTTATCTACAGAAGGCACAGAGGAGGGGAAAAAGAGCCTAAGAAGCCAAGTAACTGGAAAGACTGTTCACAAATGGAACTATAAAAAATAACAACAAAGCAAGGAGCTGGTGTTTGCCTAGCTCTAGAGAAAGATGACAGACAAAGGACCCTGCTTTACTCAAAGTCTACACATATACAAACAAAACAAAGACTCAACCAAGCCTTCATATATTTGGCAAATGGAAAATAGGACATTTCTTCTTTTTGGGGGTATGAATGAGAAAGAACTGAAATCATTTCAGCTGAGAAGGCTCAGAAGCATGTCACTAATTTTGAGAGGAATGAAGATGTGATTAGAGAGTTATCTGTATTTCTACCAGCCGTTCCTGCATGAAACTATTATGTTAGAGATATCAGATTCAGACTTTCTGCTCTTCTTTTTCGGTCCAGGATCTGTGGCTACCTTTCCAAATTTATCTTTCCTCCCTACACATCCTTCATACTGTAAGGTGTAAAAAACAAAACAAAACAA
>VZTT01064912.1:22801-34771 GCA_013400855.1 Buphagus erythrorhynchus | reverse complement strand
TTGCCAGGGCTTGCAGAATAGACTCACTGAACAGGCCAAAGCTGCTTGGTTCACTTCTTCTCACACGGGAATTGCTTGGTCTTGTGTATTGCTGAAGGATAGGGCTGCCACAGTCAAAGGTACACAGGTTCACAGAGGTACCCACATTCCAGTCCGTGGTGTTCCACAGCACCCAAAATGTCTGCAAGTGTGACCACAGAGCCCCATACCTGCAGATGTGGTACAGATCAGGACTCCATGCAGCACATGTGAAAGCTTGCACATTGTTTTTCTATGCAAATCTGCCTGACAGAGAATAGAGAACCTGATCCCATCCAATGGGGCTTTCATTCCAATCACTGGATATTGCCTGCAATCAAGCCATATTGCCCCTCTTCATCACCCCTCCCTCAAATGTAACAAGTGCAACTTAATTTTTTTTTCCTAGGACTATGATGGAGATGATGTTTCAGAATCCTGCGTTGATGCCTTGAGGCCTTATTTTAATACTAGCCTAAATATATTCTTGGGCATTTTATTTTGTACCTGTATTGTTCTTTATTTAGAATAGCCTTCCCTTCCCCCCTTTTTTTTATCCTCTGATGTCAATTTCCTTCTTTTATATATTCACACCAAGATATTTCCAGTAAGATAGCCTTCTTCATCCCCTTCATTGTTCTAGCAGCACCTCTTGGTACCTGGTCCAGTCTGAATCGATCTTTTGCAGACACATTTGACCAGGTTTTAACACTACAGATTATGAAGATATTAATGCATTGCTTTCTCCGCATCACAGGATCCTCTGCCTTCTTTCATAGAAGTCTGATTATATCACATGACTAGTATATCTAACTCTTTATTCTCCTCTTCTCTTATAGAAATTTCTTTTGGCCCATTAAGATCATCACTTTGCATTATTTGCTAAAAATTCCGTCCTATTTCTGTTACTGCAGTCCTCAAGGTTGTGAATACCGTGTGATACTCCAATCCTCTTCTGTATCAGAAGTACCCTCCAGTTTTTTGTTTTAGCAGATTTCACTTGCTCATTTACCTCCTATTTTTTGTGCCAAGATCATTAATGAGAAGATTAAATAAGATTGTTCCCAAAGTGAATCTAGGAAACTCCATTAATAATTCCCCTTTCTCCTGACAGAAGACTCCTCTTCAGTCAGTTTCTTATATGCTTTACAGTTCATATGTTAGTCTTGATTTTCATCTTAATAATATTATACAAAATACCTTCAGGAATCCATCAAGATTAGGTCTAGAATCTATCTCTGAAAAGAACACAAAATCATTTTATCAAATAAATATATTAAACAAGTCTAGAATACCTTATTATGGTAAGTGGTGTACTTTTACCCTACTTCTGATCCTTCTTTATCTTTTATAATATTTCCCTTCCAAATGTGCCATAAAATCCTGATCATTATTCAGCTCATGCTTTGGCAGCTGCCTAGTTCACTCATTCTCTTTCTTGGTTAAATCTAAAAACTAATATTAAGAGATTGATATCTCAATTTTATTGTTAATAAATTAAGCCCCAAATATTTGATACTTCATTCAAAATCAAAATGCTAAAATTACAACAAATTAAGTGATTTTCAAATATTTTGTTAATAATTATTAAACAGTGTCTAAGAAATGTACAAAGAGGGGAAATATGAAAACAATGAAACAGCTATAAATGTTATTGTGGATGGCATTCATAAATTCTGTAAACATCATACAGACAAATTTCAATTAAGGACCATGCTGTTATCTCACTGTGGAGCCCTACATGACTGCCTTGTCGCCCAGTATGAATCAATCAGACTCAGCTGTGACATTGCACATCCTTAAAATAAATGTCAGCATTTATGTGTTTTAGATTCAGAGCCAGATGTAAACAGCAGGTGACCCAAAGAGGAGGGGGTTAGAAGAATTGGTAGAACATTAGGATGGGACTTAAGCTGAAAATGTGTAGGTTTAACAAAGAGCCTTACTGAATTGGATTGAACCTTACTTGCTCTTCTAATTTGATTTAGTTCATCACAAAGTTTACAGGTCACACACAATCATATCTCAAAAGCAGCCAAACCATTTTATGTTTCATGTGGAAATCAGAGAGCTGTGTGCCTTAGGGCATTGGTTCAGAGGCATTGCAGAGGGAAGTGTCACCTCATGAATCACCAGTGTGGCACATTTTAGTGTTCTTTCCCTTAAGCTTGTCCCACAGGTACTGACTTGGTGCAATTCAGTTTTGGTTTGTCTGCAGGATTCGATACAATCTTGTACCACTGCAGAACACTGGTGTGTTTTATGGATCAGAAATTAATGTACACACTGAGATAAAGTAATCATGATTAAGTAAAATTCTTAGCTGTTGGTGGCTCAGAGCTGATTTTGTGACTATATGCCTCGGACACAGGATTACATGAAGTCCAGAGCTAAGAAAAATCAGCCCAGACTGGAGGGGGAATCCATTGCCAGGACATATTATTGTAACTCCTCAGTCTTCAGCGCTACAGCTGGGTGATTATTTGAGATGTAAAATAAGAAATACAGCAAATAAAATGTTCTTGTGAGAAGTGAACGGCAAAACTTAACAAAGACCTTTATTAGGTGCATTTGCAATCAAACTTTACACTGTTTTGTAAAGGCCTACCTTTGTCCTAAGCACTGATTCTCTGGGTGGGGAGATTTCAAAGTTTGAGTTCCAAAAATAGCATTACCTTAAATGCTGGGAAATAAGCTGCATTGCAGGTTTGGTAAATCTGAAGGTTTTGTTCAGCCACTTAGTCATAGCTGCCCCCTCAAGCAAGAGATAACAAAAGGATATTTTTTTGAGAAGGTAGGACTAGAACAAATATAATGACCTGAAACTGCATGAGTCCTTTGTATTTTATAAAAGAAGTAGAGGTAAAAGATTTCCTGTTGTAGAGTATTATAAAATGACTAGAGCCAATAAACTGTACATAATGATTTTGACTTCATGTAATCAGCAAAGCTCCATTGACTTTAATGGAAAAACATTGATTTGCACTAGCAGAAGAGCAGAGTGGAAGGAGGTGCATTACTGATTGTCTTGTTAATGTGGGTAATATTCCTGAAATAATTCTCAAAAATAGAGATTATTAAGGTTTTGTGTTTCTTTTGTAGCTCCATTCTGCAGGTCCTAACACTATCAGAGCCAAAGCTGTAACAGTAGTACTGCACAAAGTGCAAGGAACACATTCCAGAGGGGAGCCTCAATTTATTGTCTTTTTTTTCCCTGATCTGGATGAGGATCCCTCTCCAGTCCTGAGGCACAGCTCCCCTCTCCAACTGCTGGTATGTATTGCTTTGTGCACTTGTACAGTGTCTACCGCAGTGGAGGAGGGGGGTACCTGAGAATTCAGCAGCAATGAACAGGACACTCAACTCCCTGCCTTTTGCATGGAGCTGCATGGTTGTCCTGATTGAAGATTTTTTTTTTGGAGTCCATGTTATTCCATGTATCAGCAGGATTTGGCCCTACATGTCACTGGTACTGTGATAATTGTGGACAGATCTGGACATGGCAGTTAGGGTATCACAGCTGAGATTCCCAAACCCAAACTAATGTTCTGGATTTGGTTTTGTAGCTTGAGAATTGGGAAAATTTTCATCCCAGTGGCAGGACTGGCAACATTTCTTAGGCTGGTTCAGTTTCTGTTTGCAGAGTCACCCATGTGGCTTTGGCCAAATGTAAAATTCTCAGTGAGGCTGGTTCACCTGTTCACCATCAAATCCACCCACTCAGATACAAAAATCCGTAAGTCAAAAGGCATTAATGTGGAAAAAGAACAAAAGAAACTCAAACCACCAGTGGTTTCCTTCCTCCCCTCCAATATACAGCTGGGACAAAAAGTATCTGTAAAGCTCAGTTCGTCACTGAAGAGCTGATCCTGGACCTGCTCATGAACATTACGAGTCCCTCTCTTTCTGACCACATGCAGTACAGGTCACTTAAATACCAATCATTTCAGTACCCCACATTGCAACACAAGGCTTGTTTGTGCTCAAATACACAATTACAGTTTTGATTTCTACCGACAAATATATAACCTCTCATAGTATCATAGTATCATATTATCTTTGCCTTGACCGTGGGACTATTGCAACTCAATAAAGTGCTAATGGAAACCCAAATGTTATTTCATTAACTTTCATTCCAGATTATAGCCTGGCCTGGACAACATCATAAAGTTGTGTTGGCTAGAGGCTGATGGACAAGTGCTTTTGTTATCTTTAGCCATGCATGCTTTATGCAGACCTCCCTTGTCATACAAGCTATCCCAGCTGCATTTGTGCTTAGATGCTAAGCTCAGTGTGTGTGCCTGATGGCATCAGTGAAAACCACTGCACTACTCTAAAACACCACAGCAGAAGCCATGCAAATTTTTCCTGGTATGCTTACTGGATTTTCACAGTAGGGTGCTTTCCTGTAATACACGTGAAATGCAGGATGAAGTAATAATGTATTAGCAATGCCACAAGAGGTTTCCTGATTGGTTTGAGCCAACCTAAAACTGCACTGCTGCTAAAAAGGATTGCACTACCCTTAATATTCTCCTTATGTTCTTATTATACTGGCCTAAGTGAAACTGATCCTGCAAGAAAAACAGGTAAATTGGATCAGCTCCCTCGTCTCTCTGCCCCTGGGGCTGCACTGAGGGAGCACTGGGACAGCAGAGAGAGTAGGGGCATGACATGGAGAGACATGACTTCCCCTTTAGCAGCAGCATGGCCCCTGATGTGTGTCGTGGTTTCAGCTGAGATAGGGTAAATTTTCTTCCTAGTATCTGGTACAATGCTGTATTTCAGATTTGGTATGAGAATAATGTTGATTACGCACTGATATTTTAGATGTTGCTAAGTGATGCTTGCCCCAAATCAAGGACTTTTCACTGTTTCATGCTCTGCCAGTGAGGAGGTACACAGAAAGCTGGGAGGGAGCATGGTCAGGATCACTGACCAAACTGACCAAAGAGATGTTCCATGCCACAGAAGGCCCAGTATATAAAGTGCAGGAGTTATTTGGAAGGGCACCGAGTGCTGCTTGGTGATGGGTTGTGCATCAGCCAGTGGGTAGTGAGAGATTATATTGTGCATCACTGCTTTTTTTTAACAAAATTGAGTTCTATTTATCTCTCTCTTTTTGTTATCTACCTTTTCACTGCAATTATTATTATTATATTTTACTTTATTTCAAGTATTAAACTGCTCTTATCTCAACCCTGTGGTTTTACCTTTCTCTGATTCTCCTCCTGATCCCACTGGGGTGGGGAGTGGGGAGTGAGTGAGCAGCTGTGAGGTAGTTAGTTGCCAGCTGGAGTTCAGTGATGACAATGAGCTTAATCCAAACTGCACCCTTGGCTGTTTTACATTCAGCATCTGCAGACTGAGAGAACTGGCCTGTCTGGAAGCATGAGCTGCAGCTCAGGTGCTGATGGTCACACTGTGGGAATTGGTTACTCACTGCAGCTATTATGATCGACCTGCACATCCTGGCTGCTTGCAGTGAGCACCATCGGTTGAGTCAAGTTGTCTCAGGAGATGTTAACTCAAAAGCAGACAGCAGACAGGAAGTAGACTGCACTGAAGCTAAACAGTGAGTGCTTTCTGTGACCGCACTTTGACCCATGCCTCTTATTGCAACTGGCTGTCCAACACAATTTAAAATTAACAAGCATCTGCATCTCCATAGCTATTAAGTCAGAAAAAGAGAACCAAGAAGGTGACTGGTTGGCCCACCAATGTCTATGTGGCCTGATTTTTTTCTTTTCTGACTACCCCTCAAGTCCTAATGCCTCTGGCTCTGCAGATACTACTTAGAAAGGAACATATTTGCATGCAGTGTGGAATTCTTTTTTTTTACTGGACCTCTGAGCAAGCAGGAGTTTGAGATCATAAATGAAAGATAGGATGTGTCTTAGGGTGGCTACTCCCATTCAGCTGTGCTGTAATTTAAATGTCACAACAGATTTACCTGGAGATGGAAGCAGTTTTGCTTTTGAGTCAGATATTGTCACATTTGAAGAGCTGTTCCTGGCCATTAAATAATGCCTCATATGACTGTTGGTTTAATGCTTCTTGATGGCATCATTCAAACTAAGATTTTTGTCTGGTAAACATGTCAGAAGTAACATGCTTGTTTTTTTTTTTTTTCTTGATTTATCTTTGATAATTTTGAGTGAGACCACTTTGGTCAGAAAATCTTTAAAATGCAGGTCAGGTAAGGCTCACCTGATATGTGCAGAAGACAAAGAACACACAGTTAGTGTTTGGCTGGCTTGTTGAATGTTGCCTCAAGCAGAACATTTTAGTGGTCATCACATCCTCTCACACTGCAAGTGATGCCCTACTACTACTGGCATTCAGAGGAAGCATCTAAGGTTTTCAGAGGAGAACTCAGAAGAGTGTCTGTTTCAGGTGTGCAACAGCAAAAAAACAGTGACTGGGAAGCCAGGGAGGAGCAGAACAGGAGAACAGAAGACTGAATCTAAGACTGAAATTAAGATACAGAAATGGAATAAGCTGGTTACACAGAGGATCTAAAGATTTGGGAGTGAGGGGAAAGCAGTAATTTTTCAATAAGCTGGAGAGAACAGACAGCTGTCCTCAGTCAAGACCAAAGGAAATTGGGGTATGGAATGGGGTGGTCCAACAAAGAGAAAGGAAGAGACAGATTGGAAGGAGAATAAGATATTAGAAAGGAAAAATGCTAAATATTAAAAAAGAGGGGAAAATAATCAAAAATAAAACCAAAAAGTATTAGGATAAAAGGAAATAAGATAACAGGGAGCAAAAGACTAGTAGCCCCCAACAATAGTGATATATGCTGAATTAGGCAGAATGTGTCATTCAGTCTGTTCTGACAAAATAAGCAGCACTGTGCAGCGCTTCCTGATACCCACTATTGTACCAGTGACAAGACATGACAAGAGCTGCTTTGTCTTCCCTGCCTGGTGCTGCCCTGCTGGGCCAGAGCTGGCCTTTGAGGAATGACGTATATGAAGTCAGTCTTAGCAAATCTGCTTTTTTTCCTTCTTGGTCACACTTTCATCAACAAGGCCTTATTTATACTGAGGGGTTTTTTCTATTTTACTATTCCCTAGCTGTGACAAGCACTACTGTAAATGGCCTTCTGGTATTTTTACCTCTGACTCATCTCAAAATCTGACACAAAAAGAGTAATAACATTGCTTTGGAGAAGTCTCCCATAATGCTCCTACCATTGCAGTTACTGACTGACAGAGTTAAGACTGCTGTGAGGCTGATATCCCAAAGCATTCTTATTACCCTCCACAGTGCATGGATTAAACCAGGCAGCTCTAAAATTAAAAACATGATAACCAACATGGGAAACCAATTTCTCTCTTTTCAGCTGTCATGTCACCAAAAAAAGTTTTTTTCTTTTTCTGTTATAATAATACATTTTGTTACAATAAAGAACTAAAGAATTTTGAGCTGTACTTAGTACAAATAAAACCCTAAGTCTGGAGCAAAGGTGAGGCAGGAATTTTTGGCTTTCTCTTAAAAAAAAAGACATCTCAGAATGTTCTCTAAAGTACTCCATGTTTCAACTGGTTTATAAAAAAGGGACTAGAGTTTAGGAAAAGAGATGAGTTCAATTGCTTTAAATCCAGAGTAGGCAGCTGATGCTGATCAGTCTGTGACTTGTTTATAAACATTTCTACCCATCCCTGTGAACCAGGGAGGAGAGAACTTCTTTATAGGCTCCTTCCTAGACAATCCTATAGGAGCTATGGGAGATGCAGCCTCCTTTTGCATCCATTTGTAATGAAGAACTTGTGCAGATCAGTGACTGCCTACAATCTGTTATAGAAATATGATGATTACATTAATAACAACATGCAATCCAAAGAAGAAAAAAAACCCCTGTATATTCAGTATATTCAGAGCTCAGAATAAGTGAATTTTACCTGTGTGTACTGCATAATATATTCTCCCCCTTACAGCTTCTTGGTGTTAGTTCATGGCACTGTGAAAAATGAGGCTTTAGATAGTTCAACTTTCTACATCAGTGTAGCTGTATATGGACATTAAGTCATTCACGGCAGACAAAGACAGTGTCTGTAATGCCATGTAAATGAATTTTGAAAAGAAATAATTTGATTCTTTCCTAGGGAAGAAGTGTGATGAATTGCATTACAATATACCTGCATACAAGATAGCATCTTGCACAAGGAGGCCAGGATTTTTAAAACTGCAGAGCAAGCCTTTTCTGGGTCCCTGCAGTCTGAATAGAAACCCACACATCCTTATTATTCACATATGTCCCCATTATGCTTTGGAATTCACAGAAGACTATTCCATACCGAGAAACAGATATTTTTTTCTTTTTCTTATGGAAATTACTGTTCCTCAGAGTGTCTAGAAGTTACTGAGTAGTACGAAGCTATGTTTCTCTTTCTTCTCAATATTATACAATTTTCCCTGTCTGTTCTTTTAATCCTGCATATCACATCCTCTTCGTGTTTCTAAGGAAATATGATCAGTCTGATGGTAACTTTTTGTGGTAAAGTGATCTATCTCCATAACAGGTAAAAAGCTTCTATTGCTAACTGAGCTTTTTAGACAGGTTTTATAATAAGGTTTTGAAGCCTTTTTCTCATTCAGCCTTAAACTTCTGAGAACATTACACTTAAAACCCTAGTTTTCCACAGAAATAAAAGTTAAATATTGATTAATCTTGTCACAAAAAAAGAAAAACTGCACCACCATAAAGCTTTAACGATATGGTTCCTTTATACAGTTTCATTTAGCATCAGTAGAGAAAATTTAAATGATGTAAGGGAAAACAATATTTTCATCTCAAAGACAAAACAAAAGGAGGAATCAGTCTGTTACTGAGATACAGGAAAGCTGGTCCTTACAACCACAGTTTGACTGCAAGATGCTGTATCTGAGCTTCATATGAACAGCAGTACATGAGGTAGTTTGGAGGAAACTTTGAGTAAGTAGGTTTAGAAAGGGAAGTCGAGAAACTTCTCAGAAAGAAAAAAGTGCATGAAGAATAGTTCCTCACACTTAAAAAAATACGTATCAGTTAATGAAATACCAGAACTACAGTTCCTGCCTATACCAAACGCTTGCATCCATTGATTAAGTCCATGGTAAGTCATCCAGTGCAGACAGTACTATATGACATGATGCCATGGAGTGGGGAGATCTCCCCAGGGATTCTCTGATAAAAGACAAACATTTCTTAAATCGTATGGATTCTGATTTTCCAGGGATAACACGTTCAAACACAAAGGAAATGTTATTGATTGGGTGAACCTCGGCCGAAAAGAATTCCGAAAAATATGGATATAGCACCATCTATTGACATTATGGGTCTTTGCAGGTGGATGTTTTTAAAAGTCGGGAGACCTACGGGTCACAATAGCGCAGCAGTGTTCCCCTAAGTGGCAGGGGATCGGTTCCTCTTTGCGTTTACAGCTCTGTAAACTCCAGATAATGCCGATCCTTGCCTCAAGGGTTTAGCAGCTGAAAATGAGACTAAGAAAATATGGTATCTGAATAGAAAAAGTGAGGGGGAAAGGGAGGAAAAATGAGACCCAAAAATGAGTATCTGAGTGTCCTGGAAGGGAAAAAGGGAGGAAAAATGAGACTCAAAAATGAGTAGCTGAGTGTCCTGGAAGTAAAGGAGGATGTTGCTAGTAAAGGGAATAAGTTCTCAATATGTTATGTCACTTGAAAGCCCCAAGATTTTCCTTTCTTTTGGTTTTGAACTACATTCTCCTTTGGGCCATCTGTACAGTTTATCACAGTCAGTGGAACTCACTCTTAAAAGAGTTTCCCCTCCTTTATCCCATGTAATTTTCCTGCTGGTGAGATAGGTTGACAGGAGCAAGGGCCTGCTTGAAGACCAGAGTTGGTGTAGACAGCCAGGTGTGTGGAGGAGGGTAGGAATGCAGTCATACCAAAGGACTGTCAGATTGTCTCAGTTCCAACTTGTAATTTCATTCTTTCTGGGTTATATTTAGTTCGTTGACTTATTATTGTTATGTAGACATAGAAAAGAGTGTGGAAACAGCCAAGATGGAAACTCCTTAGGTAGGGTGAGCTCAGCTGTCAAAGGAAACTGCTCCTGGAGTTGCAGAGCAGGTTTATTAAATTGAGTCTTGACAGAAGAGCAGTGAGAAGAGGCAATGCTCTTCTCCCACCTCCTTGTCAGGGTGTCCCCATGGCATATATGATCTGTCTTGGCTGCTGAACAAGGCACAGCAGGCAGCATGCATTGCTCTGCCGGTGGGGAGGAGCATGGAGAGAAAAGTAGGGCAAGACATGGACCTGGGATAAGCTGATCAGGGCAGGATGAAAGACTAATACTTTTGGTATCAACTTTTGGTATCAACTTTTAAAGCCAGAGCACTGCTGCTGTTTTGGAATACCATACAATCACAGAATCATGGAATGGGCTGGGTTGGAAGGGACCCTAGAGATCACCTAGTTTGAATGCCTCTGCTGTGGAAAGGGACACTTTTCACTAGATTAGGTTGCTTATGAGCCTCTGTGCCATCCAAAACACGACCAGATTACTCCCAGAGCCACACTGGAAAGCTATATAACCTTATTTTTTTGTAGATACAACTACAAAAGAGATGAGATGTAGAGATGGTCATCCTGCTAGATTCATACTAATCAGCTAATCTACTTAGTTCTCCCCTGTAAGAAAAAATCGTGTCATTATTCCTTGTGAAGCACTTCCTCAACTTTCGACCTGGATTCTTTGGTTCTAATAAAATGTATCAGCAGTAAATAATAAATATTAAAAAAGCAAACTCAATCTATCACCAAAATATTTTTTTTCCATAAAAATGGATGTTTGCTGAGTGGAATGGTCTATGATACTGAACCTAGATCGTGCACAGAACAGGATACTAATGCAGGCGAACCCCCAGAAATCAGTTTCCTGTGTGACTTTATCTTTACTCCTTCAGAATTACAAAGTTGATGTTTAACCAGAGGTCACATACTCTTTCTCTGTACTTCATAAAATACTTTTATTTCTCTCGACCTCAGTAGTAAGTCAGTATTTTGGATGATGTTGCACGTCTCTATCAAGACAGAAACAGGCTGCATACTTGAAAATTCTTTACAGCTTTAAAAATTACATACAAAATGCATACTCAAATACCATTCTCCACACAAAGAACAATTTTCAAGAAACTATTTCCTTTTCTGAGTCCTAAAGCACTCTTCTAGCAGTGCACAGTTCAGAAAGCATTATCTTCACTTATCTTGAGGCTATGCAAGCACCATTTCTCAAGGTGCAGTTTCTTGATGGGCTTAATTCCACCTAAATACACGGTGCTGCTGTGGCAAGTGGTGCTCCTGTCCCACTAATGCCTGTAACTAATAACGACGGAGTTGGCTAGGGAGCCAGCTAGGATAGAAACTACGAGTTTGTGGCAAGTCTTAATTTGCAGGTGGGCTGGTGGCCTCCTCTGTGTGAATGCAGGCCCACGGGAGTGCTGATGTCCACAGCTGCCCGTATCCTTCGGCAACACCGAGATCGGAGTATGCTGAACATGAATCCCCACCCTGAGGCTGTTTCTTGGCCATTCTAGCTCTGATTCACGCAAAAATGCAGTCTCAGGCACAGACTCCCGCCACGCTTCCATCCGCGTTAGTGTGCGGATGCTGACCTTTTCCACTGCCATTAGACGAGAGGCATTAAAGGCTCCATTTCTTAGTGTGAAATAGGCAGTTGTCAATCTTAAATCACGTAACTGCCCAAAAATCAAAGCCGTATTTTAAACCTGTTAATTTCTCGCGCTGTCACTGCACAGTTTCACACCCAGGTTTGTACAAGCGTGCGAAGCCCAGCTCCCGCACGGCCGCGGCGGAGCAGCGCGGGGGCCCTGGCCTGCAGAGCTCCGAGCGGTGGGGCTCCGAGCGGCGGGGCTGGGCGCTGCGGGGCTCCGAGCGGCGGGGCTCCGAGCGGCGGGGCTG